>ML342636.1:0-79236 GCA_005239505.1 Nicotiana paniculata
AACAAGAAAGTTACAACATTACCAATCGTTCATGAGATCATGTGCCCTCACCAACAACAAAAGTGTGAATATATCTAGTCCACACATTCAAATATGGTTTTGAACATAAATTAAGGACATGACACAATTGAACAAATTCCCTCACTCTCACAAAGATTTCATATGCATCCCGTGGTCGTACCATAAGCTTGCCCGTAGTGTAGATCTCCACTAATTCAAGTTAGCCAANACCTTCACAAATCAACACATATTTTTCTCAACCACCTTCCTTGCCATAATTCATATTCCACATAGCCCTTTTTCAATTAAGCACTTCTATATTTTCACTAGCACAAATTGATAAAAATTGGAAGTGTGCATCTTTTTGTACATACTTTTACTATCAATTTTTTCTTTCTTTCCTACACACACTCCATACATGAAAATTCAATGGCTAGTGACTTTTAAATACAATTTTTAGTGCACTAACTGGCCTTTCCATGGCTCCACTCAAAAACTATTCCCCAATATCCCACCTTACTTCTTTTAGTGACTAAGTGCCTTAGGAGGAAAAGGTGCAAAAATCTCAATTTAAGAACAAATAGGAGTACGGCTTGTAATGTGGGTACGAAAGAAAAGGTCTAAAGGCTCAAAGAAGCTAGCAATGGAAATGTTTAATTTTCATGTGCCAAGCACATCCATGATCAAGCAAGAAAACGCCTACGCCATCTCCTAGACTAGCATAACCTACAATTTCACTTCAATTAACACGCGGGGCAAGTTCTAGACTGCACAGGATAGCATAGAAAATCACTAAATCTCACTCACACATTGCACATGACTCAATCACAACGGTTTTATTCAACTCTCAAGTCAAGCAAGCACACATAATTGAGAGAATTAAGTAATATTACACTATGTAGCATACAAGTCAAACAACTGAGCTAAGGCATCACAAAATAGGCTATTCATTTTTACTCAGGCATCACATGTCAATCCAAATACAAGGGAAAGCAGAATGTATGTTATAACCTAATATGCCGGCACCAAACATGTCAATGGGTATCTCTAAGTTACTCAATTTCTTCCTAACTACTCTAAAAGACAAAAATAATTTAAAGTACCCGGTTCAAGTTACACCCTTGGAAAAGAACCGGTTTCCAAAGAAAAACCAATGGATACTACCTAACTATCCAAAAAAATAAATAAATAAAAAATATTTTTGGTGTTTTTAAATCGGACTTTATCCCTCAAGAAAATTGTCCAACAGATCCATCGTTGGGAAAAATCCGTGATATTTCTAAAAAATAATAATTTTATACAATTACACCTTAGAAAGTAGTTTCTCCACCCCACACTTATGTTATGCATAGTCCTCGATGCAAATAAAAGCATTAAAACAAGAGTGATAAATACTCCCTGAGACCCCCTCGGGCCTAGCCCGGACATGATTCTCAATCTTTAGAGTCGGGATGACCCCACACTTAAGCTCAAACATTCCCCTCAGCTTCAAATTTTGGGTACTCAGACTTCCCCTACTCTGCAAAATAAAAACAACACAAAACTGACACTAAAAAATAATGAAAAGATATACAGGCTGGGTTGCCTCCCAACACGCGCCTTATTTATGTCGTGGCACGACTCTGCTACTTCACCACTATTCCTTCCACTTTGAGGATATGAATTGCGTCCCCAATTTTTCATCAATTTTTCTGTCACGTTCATGGGGTGGTGGTGTAACAATGAAAGAACCAAACCGTAGGTATTGCATCTTGCACTTCTTGGCCCTTAGGTGAGGGATGTCATTTTGTCTCCTTGGCATCACAAATTTCAGAATATAAACACTTTGTTCCTCATCCATTGACTCCTCTATATGCTCGAGTGGATCAATTCCCATGTCACCAACCAAACACAATGTTGAAAAGTGCTTAGAATGAGGTCCAATACGCTCTAACTCAAAAACTGCATTATTTTTGACATCCTCTAATTTATACTCTTCATCAACCTTGACATCATTAATAATTTTGTCGAATATTTGGATTTCCTTTTTCCGCTCCACAAGCTGGCCAGTATCCACAACAATTGATGGTAGGGCATCAGACACCTCAACCTTTTTATTCAATTGAACCTACAAGTCATGGATATCTGCGCCAAATTGGTCTATCTCTTGCCTGAGCTCAATTCTTCCTTCTATCAGTTGTTCTGTCATATTTGAAAGACCATCACGAAGAAACTCATGGGATTTTATTAATTGAGCTTGTTCCTCTAGCCAAGATTGGCTCATTATATCTGCTTCTTCAAAATTATCTTCTGGTGGGAACTCGCTCTCTTCGTCGAGTTGAGATTCTTCTTGGAAATTGGCCATTAATTCATCCATTTTAGCCTGGAGTCTTTTGATAGCTATGGCGTCAAGAACTTGTTGCCCGGCTATTATGTTTTGTTGCTCCGGTGCTTGTCTCATCAAGTCCATAATACGAGCCACGCTTTAAATATCCTCCACTTCCTTGCTCCTATCAAAATCATTAACATTATTAGAAACATTACAATAAAAGCTCTGAGAAGGATAATAAGAATTAGGACAACCATCCCAATGGCCACCTTGACAACCACACACATTACAAATATTCCACACATTATATTGAGATGGACAATATTGCCACATGTGTGGTCCTCTACAATATGGACAAGGATCGTCATAATAAGAATAACTACTATTCGACCAATTATTATTCCAAGATGCCATGTCAAGAAAGATAATAAAATATTAAATTAAGGTACAAATAAAAAATAAAAAAAATAAAAACTGAAATAGACAAAACTAAAAATTCAATCTAGTAGAATAGTTAATTTCTAAGTCCCCGGCAACAGCGCCAAAAACTTGTTGGTCCCAAACGCACACGCAAGTATACGTGGTCGACAAGTAATATAGGATTGTAAGTCCAGATATCTTACCCACATAAACTTTTGATTAACTATCAACTAAATTAAACCCAACCAATTAATCTATTAAATCGAAAACTAAAGTTGAATATTTAACTAAAATTAATCTAGAATAGTAAACTATGAAATTAACGAAATAATTGGCGAGACTTTAGATACGAATTCAATGAGATCCGATATTCTAGAGCTATGGGTTAGCTAACAATCCTGTTGAGTTTTCCACTTAAATCGTCTAATTAATTTATCTGGTTTATTGATNAAAATTAGGATTAACAAGAACGTATTAATTATTTTCGTATAATAACCAAGCAAGGCGATTAGGTATATTCCTATCCTAACCGCAAATCCGCTCCCCTGAAGGGTTAAGATCTTGCTCTACCCAATCTTATATGCAATCTAGAATTCCCTCTCCCGAGTTCAATCCTAGATTCGTAGATAGTATTCAATTGGTGATCAAGCAATCAAATAATTAAGCGCAAGATTGAATAAATAAACCAATATGATAAAATAATAAGAACAATTCAAGCTTCAAACTACAATGTTCATGTAGCACCCAAAACTCTAGAACTAATAAACTATGAAATTAAAGGAAGAGAAGAAAAACTAGGTAGAAGCCTCCTTCAAGCTTGGTGTGTGTTCCTCCACGTCAATTCCCCTACGTAAATCTCTTCAAAGTTGTGTTTTTGGGTCTATTTATATGTTTGGGACAAACCCTAAACGTGTAGGATACTTCTAGTCAAACCGAGAAACACTTAAAACCTTCAAAACTCGGATTGGACCAGACTAGGGACCCCAGGCGTTAAGCCCCAAACGCCCAGCTATAGCCAGGTCTGACCAGGATTTATGGCTCAAACGCCCGACTATAGCCTGGGTCACTCCTTTTCGACTCTTGAGCGTATTTTTAACGTTTATGCATCCATTTAGCTCGGCTTCAATCTCCAATTCACCTACACATGAAATAGACTCCATTATGCACATATGACGTGTATTTTTATCATTAACACACATAAAATGTAAGGTACATAATGCTTTAAACCATGAATTCTAGCCACGCATCACCAGGCCAGGTATTATGCTCTTCCAGCTCGTTCAGAGGTAGTTGCTTCCGATTCTGTCATCACATGTATTGTTCCAGTCTGTCATAGGGATGCATCGGTATTATTTGACCCAGGCTCTACGTATCCATTTGTGTCTTCTTATTTTTCTCCACATTTGGGGGTATCTCGGGATTCTTTGAGTTCCCATGTTTATGTATCTACTCATGTGGGAGATTCTCTTGTTGTTGACCGTGTATATCGGTCGTATTTGATTGCTCTTAGTGGTTTTGAGACCAGAGCCAATTTATTAATTCTCAATATGGTAGATTTTGATGTTATCTTGTGCATGGACTGGTTGTCGCCCCATTATGCTATTCTTGATTGTCACGCTAAGACCGTGACGCTGGCTATTCCAGGCTTACCACGCTTAGAGTGGAGAGGTACCTTAAAGTATACTCCCCGCAGGGTTATTTCATTCATTAAGGCTCAGCATATGGTTGAGAAGGGGTGTGATGTGTATTTGTCCTATGTGAAAGATGTTAGTATTGATACCCCTATAGTTGAGTCATATCCAGTATTAAGGGGCTTCCTTGATGTGTTTCTAGCTGATCTTCCGGGCATGCCGCCCGATAGAGATATTGATTTTGGCATTGATTTGTTGCCGGGCACTCAATCCATCTCTATTCCTCGTTATCGTATGGCTCCTCTTGAGTTGAAAGAGTTGAAGGAGTAGTTGCAGGAGTTTCTTGATAAGGGCTTCATTCGGCCTAGTGTTTCACCTTGGGGTGCTTTGGTCTTGTTTGTGAAGAAAAAGATGGTTCTCTACGTATGTGTATTGATTATCGCTATCCAAACAAGGTTACAGTGAATAAAAGGTATCCATTGCCTCGCATTGATGATTTATTCGATCAGTTACAGGGTGCCAGGGTGTTTTCCAAGATTGACCTGCGTTCTAGCTATCATCAGTTGAAGATTCAGGAGCCGGATATCCCGAAGACTGCTTTCAGGACCAGATATTGTCACTATGAGTTTCTTGTCATGTCTTTTGGGCTGACCAATGCGCCAGTATCCTTTATGCAATTGATGCATAGTGTGTTCCGACATTATCTTGACTCATTCTTCATTGTGTTTATTGACGACATCCTCGTGTACTCCTGAACTCGAGAAGATCATGAGCAGCACCTTAGGATTGTGCTTCAGACTTTGAGGAGAAGAGGTTGTATGCAAAATTTTCTAAGTGTGAGTTTTGGCTCGACTCAGTGGCATTCTTGGGTCACGTAGTGTCTAGTGATGGGATCAAGGTAGATCCGAAAAAGGTGGAGGCAGTGCAGAGTTGTCCTAGACCGTCATCAGCTATAGAGATCCGTAGTTTCCTTTGTTTGGCAGGGTATTACCATCACTTTATAGAGGGATTTTCATCTATTGCAACACCTATGACCAGGCTAACCCAGAAGGGTGCTCCGTTCAGGTGGACAGAGGAGTGTGAGGGGAGCTTTCAGAGGCTCAAGATAGCTTTGACTACAGCCCCAGTATTGGTTACCTACAGGTTTGGGGTCTTACACCGTCTCTTGTGATGCTTCATGGATTGGACTTGGTGCGTTGTTGATGCAGGACGGTAGGGTGATTGCCTATGTGTCCAGACAGTTGAAGGTGCATGAGAAGAACTATCCTGTCCACGATCTTGAGTTAGTAGCTATTTTTCATGCCTTGAAGATCTGGAGCCATTATTTGTACGGTGTTCCTTGTGATATCTACACTGATTACTAGAGATTGCAGCACCTGTTCAAGCAAAAGGACCTTAATTTGCATCAGCGGAGGTGGTTGGAGCTACTTAAGGATTATGACATCACTATTTTGTACCACCGGGGGAAGGCCAATGTAGTGGCTGATGATTTGAGTCGTCGGGCGGAGAGTTTGGGGAGTTTGGCATATCTTCCAGCAGTAGAGAGGCCATTAGCATTGGATGTTCAGGCCTTAGCTTTCACGCCCCAAAACCGATGAGCGCGACCGGCGCTCAACCGAGTAAACCCGACTAAGAAATCCTGTTAGATCTAATTCTACCCAAATTCATTTTTGAATAAAGAAGAGATATAGTCCATTAATCATACTTTATAAATATTTTATTAATAACTTCCATTTTGTTTCCATTAGCAGTTTCAACCATAATATCCAAAATATTACAATTTTTATAGATATGATGAAAATCATACATGCCAAATACCAATATTTCAAATTTAATTTCCTATATCAAACACCACCCACAACCTGTCTACGGAACCTCTGAATACAACTGAAGAGTAATGTGGAAATGCCAGCAACAAGACTCCGGCTATACCTCAAAATACAGAGTACATGAAAAACAAATTACACAGGACCCCGAAATGAAGTGGGGCTCACCAAGTCGGATGAAAAGAAGATGTGCCACTAACTACAACAAACAATGCCTGCTATGGAATCACCTACATCCATTTAAATATGTAGCGCCCTCGACAAAAGGGACGTTAGTACTGTAGAATAGTACTAGTATGTAAAGCTGAAAATCATCTTTTAAAATAGAATAATCATACAAGAAAAAGAAAACCACTTAAACAATCTAGTCACAATCAATAACATAGAAATGCCCAAGTGAAACCTAACAATTTCAGCATACGGAAGTAACACACATCTCCTTAGAAAGAAAAATAATGCAATAAGAAGAATTCAAGAGTTCAATGAGAAACATAAGCACCATCACAACGTCAATTAAAGAATCACACAAGCTTTCAAGAGAATCAGTTTTAACTTTAGCTTGGCCATCACTAGCATTAACATCTCATTACTCATATCACCATCGTACTTTTATATGGAGTCCGATCACGACCCGATCATCTAGGTCGTCTCCCTTGGAGACATGTTTCCACAATACCAATTTCTGTTTCAATTTCAATTCGATTTGTAACACAACACAAAGCCACCATGTTGCGGCATGGTGTCCGATCACGGCCCGATCGGCTAGGCCGTCTTACTTAAGACATTTCTATTTTCATCAATCATCTCATTTCTCATTGCGCACATATATTTCAAGTCTTCCCATGCTAGTGGCCACATTCGTTAATTCATACCAGCACTAGGCCCCATTTCATAATTCAATTCATTTCCACATATTTCACATCAATATCAATTTCATCAACAAGTCGTTCGGTTCAAAACATCAAGTACACATGAGAGCAAACACGAATCATGGGCCTATAGATAATGTCACATTCCTTTACAATTTAACATGTTATCCATAACATCAATACTTCACCAAGTAACAACATAGAATCATAGAAGCACTTGAATGCATATGGCACATAAGGTCTTACAACACAAATACGTTTGAAATGTTATCTCCTTCATCAATCAAGATTAAGGCTTACACAATTTATAGGGGAGCACCATAGAGGTTTGATTCCTAAGAGAGGGGGTTTTAGCCATACATACCTCAAAGAGCTTTTGGGAAAATTCCACTTTTAGAAGTGATATTAAATAGTTGAATCGTGGCTCGTCTCATAATCTATTTCACATATATATTTTCTCATTTCATAGGGCTCCCTAGGCATAAGTATATATGTTATGCACACTCTATTTTCCTAGTTTATTTAATTCGTTTTCAAGTATCTTTATAGTTTATCATCGACTAAGCACACTCAATCAAGGAATTTAGTACACATACTGGTAAGTAGGAGTATTTAGCACATCGATTCTTCTTCACCTAATTAGTATACCAGTTTTCATTAAAATTACCACTTGAGACTATGTCATATTAATAAGAAATCCTTACTTTTAATATCTATTACTCAATATAAGACTCGTTCGAAAGAATCATGTTTATGAGTTTATAGGGGGTAACCCGGAACGAAGAGATTTAGAATTTGGGGCCGGTCATACTTAAACTTGCGGAAACAATATGGAACTCAAGATAAAGTTTAGCCAACATACCTTGATTGAGCTTTTCCTTAAATTACTACAACGTTCCGAAAATCCTAGAAAACCCCAACCTATTTCGAGATATAAAACAATTGAACACAAATTAGGAAAATATTCATATTCTTAGCTCGTTTGAGCGTCCCATCAAACACTAGGTGTGCATTAAGTATTTAAGGTCCTTTTATAGAGGATTTTATCAACCTTCAACCCATCCTTAAACATTTTTAGCTCAACAATGTTCCTAGACCCGTTGATAACACAATCAAGCAAGATAACAACTCCAATATCCACAAACTTTCTTGATAATTACCCATCTTTAGCTAAAATTCGAAATTAGGGGGTTAGGGTGTAGAATCTTACCTCAAGGATGAAGATCTAGTGTGTTTTCCTTGTTTTTTTTCAAAGATTTGTGTAAGACATGAAGAATGCTTTAATGAAGATCACTTCCTCACTCTAGGGCTCCCTCTCTCGCTCTAAAACATCAGATGTTTTTGCTCAAAAATGATCCATTGCGTGTATTTAACGAAGTTGGGTCGGGTTATAAAAATAGAAGAATGGATAATCCAAAATTTTTGGACTAGGCTACAGACCTGGCGTCGCCAGCCAAAAGCCTAGTCCAGCCTGGCTTTAGCTTGGCCTCGCCAGCCTAAAGCATGGTCCTGCCTAGCTTTTATCCTGGCTAAAGCCAGGTCTATCCATGACGAAAAATTTCAATTCCCCAGCGCATTGTTCAACCCAAAACTCCGAAAATACAATGCATTAGCCTACCTTGAAACCTCAAAACCTTAAAGTCAATAGTGAAATTTTTTGGGGCCTTACATTCTCCCCCGCTTAGGATCATTCGTCCTCGAATGAGAAGTAGAGACTTCCCCTAACACTTAACGTAATATATATATTTTCTTACCTATCTCAAGTCCCTAAATTTT
This sequence comes from Nicotiana paniculata, assembly GCA_005239505.1. Classification (NCBI taxonomy): domain Eukaryota; kingdom Viridiplantae; phylum Streptophyta; class Magnoliopsida; order Solanales; family Solanaceae; genus Nicotiana; species Nicotiana paniculata. The sequence continues at coordinate 8,831 of ML342636.1, forward strand.
GACTAACTCCAAAATTTTTAGAAAATTTTGGTAGCGTCTCCTTTGTAACTAGGCATATGCACCTGCCAGAGAACCACCAAAACCATCCTAACAACACATCCACAACTCGACAAATCACCACAATGTATATATCAATAACACTAATCTCAACATTACAAGCACTACATTATCATAATGATACTTTGACACAGACTGCACATTTTTGAAACATAACACCTAGAAGGTACCTTTCAAATCAAAACCAATTGTTATACAATCAAGAGAAAATATTTTCTTTCCACGACACTTTCGGCCTTCAAGGTGGACTCTTAGACTTACAGACTTCTACATAACACATTCACGGGAACACTCTCAACTCCCAAACTTACCTAACAAGGATGACAAATAGATACCTCGCATAAGCTAACTATCCATTAACTTCCCTTCAATATTTTCCACGGGAATTATACACAAAGTATCTCAGACTACGTTCTTATACATAGGCACATGAAGACATAGGTTACGTAGGGAAAACGATGAGAAATCATCATACTCATAGTGCGGCCTAATGTGAACGACACTTATTTCGCCTTTATTACCAATTCACATAACATCTTCAGGGAGATAAAATTGAGAATAACCTGTTCACCCTCCTACACTCTAAATCTCTATGCGAACACCCACTCTAAACCTTTGATGACCTTCAAAAATCACTTTAAGATGTGCTATCATAAATCAAAAATCGCTCTATCTTGGGATCTACCGCACGATCTGGAGTATCAAAGAAGGGTGAAATTCCTAAATGTCCAAATAGCCTCCAACTTATAGATGTGGTCGACAACACACCGATAAGAATGACTCTACTAGACAAGACTCTGAGACATCCTAGGACACTTTAAATCCTTAGGCTCTGATACCAAGTTTGTCACGCCCCAAAACCGAGGAGCGCGACCGGTTCTTAACCGAGTAAACCCGACTGAGCAAGCCTATTAGATTTCATTCTACCCAAATTTATTTTTGAATAAAGAGGAGATGTACTCCAATAATCATACTTTATAAATATTTCATTAACAACTTCTATTTTTTTTTCATTAGTAGTTTCAACCATAATATCCAAAATATTGCAATTACTATAGATATGATGAAAAACATAAATTCCAAATACCAATATTTCTAATTTAATTTCCTATATCAAACACCACCCACAACCTGTCTACGGAGCCTCTGAATACAATTGAAGAGTAATGTGGAAATGCCGGTAACAAGGCTCTGGCTATACCTCAATATAGAGTACATGAAAAACAAATGACACAGGGCCCCGAAATGAAGTGGGGCTCACCAAGTCAGCTGAAAAGAAGATGTTCCACTAACTCCAACCAACAATGATCACTATGGAACCACCTACATCCATTTAAAGATGTAGCGCCCCGGAAAAAGGGACGTTAGTACTATCGAATAGTACTAGTATGTTAAGCTAACAATCATATTTCAAAATAGAATATCATACAAGAAAAGGAAATCCATATAAACAACCCAGTCACAATCAATACACTCGAAATGCCCAAGTGAAACCTAATGATTTTCAACATATGGAAGTAACACACATCTCCTTAGAAAGATCAATAATGCAATAAGAAGAATTCAAGAGTTAAATGAGAAACATAAGCACCATCACAACATCAATTAATAAATCACACAAGCTTTCAAGAGAATCATTTTTAACTTTAGATTGGCCATCACTAGCATTAATATCTCATTTCTCATATCACAACCGTACTTTTATACAGAATCCGATCACGACTCGGTCGGCTAGGTCATCTCCCTTGGAGACAAGTTTCCACAATTTTCTATTTCAATTTATATTCGATTCATAACACAACACAAAAGCACCATGTGTGCAGCATGGTGTCCGATCAAGGCCCGATCATCCAGGCCGTCTTACTCAAGACATTTCTATTTTCATCAATCATCTCATTTCTCATTGCGCACATATATATCAAGTCTTCCAACGCTAGTGGCCACAGTCGTTAATTCATACCCGGCACGAGGCCTCATTCCATAATTCAATTCATTTTCACATATTTCACATCAATATCAATTTCATCAACAAGTCGTTCAGTTCAAAACATCAAGTACACATGAGAGCAAACACAAAGCATGGGCCTATAGAGACTGTCACATTCCTTTGAAATTTAACATGTTTTCCATAACATCAATACTTCACCAAGTAACAACATAGAATCATGGAAGCACTTGAATGCATATGGCACATAAGGTCCAACAACACAAATATATTTTAAATGTTATTTCCTTCATTAATAAAGATTAATGCTTACACAATTTATAGGGGAGAACCGTAGAGGTTCGATTCCTAAGAAGAGGGGGTTTTAGCCATACATACCTCAAAGAGCTTTTGGGAAAATTCCACTTTTAGAAGTGATCTTAAATAGTTGAGTCAAGGCTCGTCTCATAATCTATTTCATATATATATTCTCATTTCATAGGCCTCGCTAGGAACAAATATATATGTTATCAACACTCTATTTCCCCAGTTCATTTAATTCATTTTCAAGTATCTTTATAGTTTATCATCGACTAAGAACACTCAATCAAGGCATTTAGTACACATACTGACAAGTAGGAGTATTGAGCACATCGAGTCTTCTTCACCTAATTAGTATACCCGTTTTCATTAAAGTTACCACTCGATACTATTCCATATTAATAATAAATCCTTACTTTAAAAATCTATTACTCAATATAAGGCTCGTTCGAAAGAATCAATTTTATGAGTTTATGGGGGTAACCCGGAACGAAGCGATTTGGGATTTGGAGGCGGTCATACTTAAACTTACGAAAACAATATGGAATTCAATTCCAAGAGATAAAGTTAGCCAACATACCTTGCTTGAGCGTTTCCTTAAATTACTACAATGTTCCAGAAATCCTAGCATCCCCAATCTATTTCGAGATATAACAAAATTGAACACAAATTAGAAAAATATTCATAGTCTTAGTTTGTTTGAGCGTCCCATAAAACACTAGGTGTGCATTAAGTCTTTAAGGTCCTTTTATAGAGCATTTAATCAACCTTCAACCCATCCTTGAACATTTTTAGCTCAACAATGTTCCTACACCCGTTAATAACACATGCAAGCAAGATAAAAACTCCAATACCCACAAACTTTCTTGATAATTACCCATCTTTAGCTAAAATTCAAAATTAGGGTGTTAGAGTGTAGAATCTTACCTCAAGGATGAAGATCTAGTGTGTTTTTCTTGTTAATCTTCAAAGATTTGTGTAAGAATTGAAGAATGCTTTAATGAAGATCACTTCCTCACCCTAGGGCTCCCTCTCTCACTCTAAAACATCATATTTTTTTGCTCAAAAATGACCCATTGCGTGTATTTAACGAAGTTGGGTTGGGTTATAAAGATAGAAGAATGGATAATCCAAAATTTTCGGACCGGTCTACAGACTTGGCGTCGCCAGCCTAAAGCCTGGTCCAGCCTGGCTTTAGCCTAGGCTCGCCAGCCTAAAGCCTGGTCCACCTTGGTTTTAGCCTAGCCTCGCTAGCCTAAAGCCTGGTGTTGCCTGCTTTATCCTGGCTAAATCTTGGTCTAGCCATGACGAAAAATTTCAACTACCCAGCGCATTGTTCAACCCAAAACTCCAAAAATACAATGCATTAGCCTATGATAGACGTTGTGAGGTTCGGTAAACAGGGAAAGCTGAGCTCGAGGAACATTGGTCTTTTTGAGGTATTGCGGCGTGTTGGGGAGGTTTCTTATGAGAGTTCTCTACCTCCTAGCCTAGCTGGAGTTCATCCGGTGTTCCACATTTTTATGCTCCGGAAGTATCACGGTGATTCGATTCATGTATTAGATTTCAGTTCAGTCGAGTTGGACAAGGATATATCTTATGTTGATGAGAAAGTGGCTATCTTGGATATGCAGGTCAAAAAACTAAGGTCAAAGAACATTGCTTCAGTAAAGGTCCAGTGGAGGGGTCAGTCGGTCGAGGAGGCGACTTGGGAGACCGAACGGGATATGTGCAGCTGTTATCCCCATCTTTTCACAGCTTCAGGCGTGTCTCTATGCTCGTTCGAGGACGAACGATTATTTTAAGAGGGAGAGGATGTAACAACCCAGCCGGTCATTTTGAGAGTTAGAGAACCGATCCCTTATTAACTATTTTTCCTGTATCTAATTCTGTTATTTTGCTTGCCGGGAGGGTTTGTTTTGGTTTTTGGAGTGAATTGAGACACTTAGTCTCTTAATCGGAAGCTTAAGTTAGAAAAGTTGAACCGATGTCGACTTGCATGTAAACGACCTCGGATTTGAATTTTGATGGTTTCGTTTGCTTCGTTAGGTGATTTTGGACTTTGGAGCGCGTCCGAAATGTGATTTGGAGGTCCGTAGTAGATTTAGGGTTGAATTGGCGAAAGTTGGAATTTAGGCGATTTTTGATCGGTAGTGAAAATTTTGATATTAGGCTCGGAATGGAATTTTGCAAGTTGGAGTACGTTTGTAGTGTCATTTGTGACTTGTGTGTAAAGTTTGAGGTCATTCAGACAAGGTTTGATAGGTTCCGACGTCATTTGTAGAATTTAGAAATTTCAAAGTTCATTAGGCTTGCATCCGTGTATAATTCGTGTTTATGATGTTGTTCGATATGTTTTGAAGGCTCGACTAAATTCGTATGGTGGTTTAGGACTGGTTGGTATGTTTTATTGAGGTCCCGAATGCCTCGGGTGAGTTTCGGGTGCTTAACGGGTGAAACCTTGGACTGATGAAAATTTGTTGAGTTGCTGGTTCTAGTGTCTTTTGCACCTGCGGTGGGAGGTCCGCAGGTGCGGCCCCGCAGAAGTGAGGTTGGGGTCGTAGATGCGCATGTAGGCGTGGAAGTCTATGGTCGCAGATGCGACGAGTTGGCCGCAGGACCAGAGCCGCATCTGCGAAAGGGTAGTCGCGGATGCAGAGAAGAGAAGGAGGACCCAAGGCTCCGTAGAAGCGGACGATTAGCTGCAGAAGCGGAGCCGCATCTGCGGAAGGGTAGTCGAAGATCCAGAGAAGAGAAGGAGGACCCAAGGCTCCGTAGAAGCGGACGATTAGCCGCAGAAGCGCATCTGCAGATGCGGACGAAGGAGCACATGTGCGGAATCTAGAGTTTAATGAAAATTCACAGATGTGGAGTCCCAGCCGTAGAAGCGGGACCGCATATGTGATCTTGGGATTGCAGAAGCGATAATCGCTAGAGGAAAAGGGCATTTTCGAGGGTTTGAAGTTCATATCACAAAATTCAATTTGGATCTCGGAGGAAGGTGAAATTTAGAGATATTTTCAGAGGAAGTCATTGGGTAATGAATCCTAACTCCTTTGTGATTACATTCCACTAATCTATGCTTGCATTTATCATTTAATTTTGGAATTGGGGCGAAAATTGGGGAAAATGAGAAAAGTTCTTAGGCCTAATTTTGGGGTTTTGATCTAGATTTTTGTATCAGATTTGAGTAATTTTGGTACGAGTGAACTTTTGAGTGAATGGGTGTTCATATTTTACCTGATTCCAGGACGTGGGCCTGGGGAGACTTATTGAGCGATTTTCTAATTTCTTGCTTTCAATTTGAATCTGTTCATTGGATTAGTTTTTTGTAGTTATATTTATGTTATGTAATTGGTTTTGTCTAGATTTGGTCCATTCGGAGTCAGATACTCGTGGAAAGAGCGTAATTTCGGATTGATTTTAGCTTGATTCGAGGTAAGTGTATTGCCTAACCTTGTGTGGGAGGACTCCCCTTAGGATTTGCACTATTGTTGTTATATGAGCGCCGTGTATGTGAGGTGACGAGCACGTACACGTGCTATGTGTTGTAAAACCCGATTTTCATTAAAAAGTAACTTGTCTTTCCTCTTATTTGAAATTATTAGCTTGTGTAGCATTCTATTAGACTAAGAAAGCATGCCTACTTGCCCTAACTGCTCACTAGAACTACGTGCAACATGTTTAGTAGTTTTACCTGCCTTCCTTAACTTGTTCTTAGGATAAATTGTAAGACTTTGTACCATGATTATTGAATATTGTTGGTTGGCTGCATATTTCATTTGGGACTGCGGAACGTTATTCCGGGAGATCCCCTTGTACTGCATATTTACTTTGGGACTTCCAGGATATCCCCCTGAACTGCATATTTACTTTGGAACTACGGAACGGTATTCCGAGAGATCCCCCCTATCTTGTATATTTTCTTTGGGACTACGGAACGGTATTTCTGGAGATCCCCCTGCACATTTTCATTTGGGACTATGAAACGGTATCTCGGGAGATCCCCTATTGAACTTTTGTGTTCTGAGCTGTTGTTTTCCCTGATTCTTTCTTTGTTACATTTTAGTCATTATTACTGCGATATTCCTTGTTTTGATTTATTATATTTATGCTCCGGTAGGGCCCTAACCTAACCTCGTCCTGACTCGATCGAGGTTAGGCTTGGCATTTACTAGGTACCATTGTGGTGTACTCACGCCCTTCCTGCACATGTTTTTGTGTGCAGATCCAGGTACCTCTCGTCTGCCTCATTAGTAGTGCAGCCGCAGCAGCCTATCAGAGACTTCAAGGTATATCTGCGCGCGCCCGCAGATCCTTGGAGTCCCCTTCTATCCCTTATATTATTTTCCCTGCCTTCATCTCTTAGACACTATGTATAGCAGACAGTTAGACAGTTTCTCTTAGAGTTTATGACTCGTGATTCTGAGTTTTGGGAAACATTGTGAATATTCGAGATTTGGTTTTACTTGTATATGCCGAGCGGCATTCTACCCTTATATAGTATCTATTGAAGTTCAGTTATTCAGTTATTGCTTTGTTTCCGCTATTTTGATTTTATTAGGCTTACCTAGTCTTAGCGACTAGGTGTCGTCACGACGTCTTGCGAAGGGGGAAAAATGGGTCGTGACACCAAAGATAAACAAGTAGCTACAGGCTCCGGCAACACACCTATACGGCCGCGTCCAAAGCTAAAGTTGGTTTTGGAGGATGCTACTGAATGGTTAATATATTTGTGCCTTATGGGTGATACGTCTCGGAGATAGGTATAAAGGGTAAAACTAGAAAGGGATGACTTGTGCAAGTTCCTAGGGGTGGAAACCCATAAACCGAAGACACTTCAGAAGTTTGTGAAGAGTCCGAGTGACACAACCATCTGTCACACACTTCGTGGCGTCAACTCAAAGTCCAAGTGGAAGAGGACAAAAGCTCGCACATATAATGAGATGTTGAGGGAGGATTTCAACAAGACTTCCAAGGTGTAGCAGAACATAGTACAGGCACGACTCATGCTAGTTGAGCATAACTCTGCATGCACCCGGGCTAGAGTGTGCTTAATCTACTTTTTAATAACTAGGAGGCCGATCAATGTGAGAGAGATCATGCTGGGAGACATGGCTCGCATAAGGTTTGGAACCAAGGTAAAATGATTTTTCCTTGGAGACCTGCCAACCCAATATATGTTGTCTCTCAACGTGCTAGAGTACTCAAGGTATAATGAGGTGGAGGATGCTCCCAAGGTGTTCTGGATATCATTACATTGTTGAAAACCACCACAAAGTTTAGCACCACTGCAAGGGCTGAGCGAGATGAGAACTTCAATCTCTATCTTTGTGGATTGCTAAATTTGATTGTGGTGGATTGGGGTGCCGGATGAGGAAAAGAGGCAACTAAACACTGAGTACTCACTTTCTGCAGAACTAAGGAGATGTTAGGGATTGCACCTGGCAGTCTGATTCACCCATCTGAAGATGAAAATACGTCTATGAGCTCGGTGGAGAGTGTGATGATGGTGAGGAGTTTGAAAGGACGTTGGCACTAGTGCCGCTTGGTGATGATGAGGATGAGGCTGAAGCTTCCGCTAAAGTGCAGTCAGATGAGATAATCCTGAGTATGACCTGGAGGGGTTGGATTATAAGGGAGTCATTCTTTCCTTCCTACCTATTATTTTGTTGTTTTATGCACCGGGGACTGTACATGCTTTAAGTGTGGGGTGGGGGAATTTCTGTGTTTAATGCTTTGTTAAATCATCTAGAAATCTGTAGTTTGTTTTATTGTATTTAGTTTTTGTGTTAGTGTAGAAGGCTAGAGTTAGTACAAAAATATGAAAAAGAAAAAATCAAAAAAAATGCAAAAATTGAAAAAAATCAGAAAAGTTTGGAATTTTCTCAATGATTGATCTCTTGGACATCTTTATTGAGGGATCAAGGTCTAATTAAAAATACCAAAAAGATTTTCCTTTTTGTTTTAGTTAACCTAAGTTAGGTAATAATCTCCCTTATTTTTCTTTGGGCATCGGTTCTTTTCCAAAGATGTTCATTTGAACTATGTAATTTTATCTTTGTAGTGTAGGAAGGAAAACTCAATTGATCCTAGATAACTTTTTGACGTGTTTGATGCTAGCATATTTAGGTTGTGGTATGTGAATCACTGTCCCGATTTTTTTTTCCTTAGAAAAAATGAATAGCTTTCTTTGTGAAGCCTCTTCTCAATTTCTCGGCTTATACACCCTCTAGTACTTTATCGCTTAATGCTTTTTAACTATGTGCTTACTTGATTTGACTAGAGAGTTAGAATGTAATTGTCATGATAAGTCATGTGTATTATGCGATGTGACGTTTAGTTGACATTCTATGATATCTTGTGTGAGTCTAGAACTTTCCCCATGTGTTATTCACAGTGAAATCATTAAGTTTTGATGGTATACGAGATGATGTACGCATTTCTTTGATTGATCATGGATTCACTTTGCGACCACGGATAAAATTATATGTAGTTAGCCTAGTTGATCTTGTAGACCTTTTCTTTGGGACCCATATTACAAGCCGCATCCTCATTTTTGTTCTGGACTGAAGCTTGTTGAACCTTTACCTCTGAAAGCATTAAGTCTCTATAAGAGTAAGGTGAGAGTTGGGATTAGCTTTTATGTAGAACCATATTAGGGCCAAAAGGTGCACAATTGTTATGAAGGTAAATATCTGGGAAATTCAATGTAAGGAGAGTGTACAAGAATAATAAAGAAGAGAAAAAGTAGAATAAATAAATGTGGAAGACAAAAAATTTTGATATGCCAAAAGAGAGAACATACCTCCTATTTTTCTTAATTTGTGCTAGTGAAGATGTAGGTGTGCTTAAACGAGGGTCAAATTGAGTATAATTCCATGCCAAGGCGTTGAATTGGTTATGAAGAATGTGTGCATGAAAGTTAAGTGTAATGTATTAAAGTGGTTAGGAAGGTTAGTGTAACAAGCCATTCGACATTTTGCTTTTTAGAACCGCATTACCCTATTTGCGATTTCCTGTTTGAAGTTTTCCTGTTCAATGAATTGTGGGGTCGGTTTGTTGGGTTTTGAAAGGGTTCGAGTTGAATTAATAACACTTAGTTCCTTGTTAGTGGCCCGAAGTGGCTAAGTTTGACTCAAGTTAATATTTTGAGTAAACGACCTCAGAATCGGGATTTGAAGGTTCCAATAGATTTGTATGGTAATTTTGGACTTGTGTGTATGTTTGGATCGATCTTCAGGTGGCCAAGGAGCGATTCAGCACTTATTGTTGGAAGTTGGTATTTTGAAGGTCTTAGAGTTTGCTAAATTTGACTTGGAGCAGAACTTGGTGATATCATATCCCGTTTCGTATTCTAAGCTTAGGATAGGTTCATATTGTCATATTTACTGTTTGTGAAATTTGGTTCCATTTCGAGTTGTCTAAGTATAATATATCGCGTTCGAAGTTAGTTGAAAGAAGTTGAATGTTTGGAAAGCTGATTAGTTTTGTTTAGGGTGCGATTCTTGGTTGTGATGTTATTTTATGTATTTCGAGACCTTTAGTAGGTTCGAATTATATTTATGGACTTGTTGGTATGATTGGACGGGGTCCCGGGTGGCTCGGGTGAGTTTTGAACCACACGGAGCATGTTCAAAGTTGGTAGACTTTGCTGGTAGTGATGTGCTTCGCAATCGTGAAGGAGGCCCCACGATCGCGAAGAAAGAAATTGGGACGGGAAGTTGTTGCACTTCGCGAACTCAAAAATGCCTCGCGAATGCAATGGAGGACCTGGCTCCACTTTGCGAATAGTAGAAGGAAAGGGGCTGATAGGTTTTGGTCTTCGCAAACGCGACAGGGTGTCCGCGAATGCAAAGAGTTGGGTGGAAGTGGCCTGCGTGAAGGCTGTTGGGAGTTTGCGAATGCACTTTCACCTATTTCTATCATTGGTTGGGCGATTTAGGGGTATCTTGAAGAGTCATTTTCATATACTAAACAAGGTAAGTAATTACTACTTATTTTGAGCTAAATAATTGGATTATTTATGGATTTGTACACGAAAAGTAGTAGAAATTGCAGGATTTTATTGGAAAACCTAAAATTGATAAAAAGGAGATTTGATCACGAAATTGGACATGAAATTGAAACTAATATATATATATATTGTGATGATATGGGTAACATTTATTTTGAGAATTTTCAAATCCGAGAGTGTGGGCCCGAGGTTGACTTTTATTGACTTTCCGTGTGGGGATAAGAACTTATTCAAATAGTTAAATTAGGGGTTCTTGAGTATATTTTGATTAGTTTGCACGTTATTTTGGCTAGTTTTGGGTCGTTCGGCATTAGTTTGAGGTGGTGGAGCAGCGAGGTAAGTCTCTTGTCTAATATTGTAAGAGAGAATTTACCCCATAGTATATCTATGAGAGCAGGCAGCAGTGGTGAAGCTGGATGCTCGTTGCTATGTGCTACATGTTATGGGGCTTACGTAAGTACGATGTGCTGAGTGTCAATGCGTATGCTAGATTTTTTATATGTCCGGGTAGACTTAGACTTTCATCATGCCTTAATATGACTATGCCTTAACTATACTACTTGAATTAATCTTGCCTATTTAAAAATATGAATTCATGTGTCACGACCCAAACTGGAGGGCCATGATTGGCAACCAGGCCATACCTGCCAAGCACCAACGTATATTTTATCTAACCTTTCTTATTATATATAAAGGTCGACGAGATCAACATAAATGGTTAAACAACCAAAAGTGACATATAATGGCATAAACATGTGTAACATGGGTCGACAAGGCTGTCATGAAGCTATATATAAGGTATGAGCCGACAAGGATGCCATGATAGACTATATAACAAAAACCAGCTGACAAAGCTACCCAAAACTATACAAGAGACGACACTGGTCTATGAGCCTCTAAGGAAGTGTAAGAGTTGTAACATTGCTGGAACAGGGCCTTGACATACCCATAATGTCTATAACAAAAATGCATACCAAGACCACGACAAGTCCGGAGAAGGGATCTCGCTAATGACCGCTAAATTGGGTAGCCTACTATGGTGGGGGAGCTTTGTCTACAAGTCTATCAGGACCTGCAACACGACATGCAGCGTCCACAAATAAAAGGGACGTCAATACGAATAAAGTATAGAGTATGTAAGGCAAGAAGCATAAATAAGAATAATAATGTAAAGAGCGATAGAGAATGTACAACTTGTAACATTTGAGTGCTTCTGAGGGTGACTGACATGAAATGCTTGATATATACATATATATAGGCACATACTTTTAAAAACATATGCCTCTGTTGGAAAAATCATCATCATATCGTACTCGGCCGTAATAGGCTCGGTAAAAACGTACTCGGTCATCATAAGACTAGATAGAATCATACCCAACCACATGGAGCTTGGTAAAATCCAATTGATCAGTGGTTGCACAATAGGTTTCATACCCAACCGACTATAGCGTCACTCGGTAGAGTAGAATAAGAGAAGAAACATCAACATCAACTGTTCCATCAAAAGGGAAACAATGTAAGTACTGCTAGCTTCTAAGAGTGGAGTATCTTTGGAAGCTCCTTCATTACATTATGTAAAATTGGAGTCATGAAAAGAAATAAAGAAAGAGATAGCCTCACATACCTTGTATATACAGACCAACCTCAACCAATGCAAATCTCACGGCTCCTTAGTCTATAATAAGAGAAATGATACTATTGTTATCGTTTAAGTGTTGTAAATAGTATATATCAACTGCAACCTATTCTACAATGAAACAAACATCACCTACCATATTTATATGACTTCCTATTCACCAAACAGCTCAAACAATATAAATAATAATCATATTAATCCTCCCAAAATAGTCCACCAATCAATAACATTACTAACAAGCCTTTCGATGGATATCTCACAAGTTCTAGCTTCAATGACTTAGACACTACTTGGATAAGATTAAAATACATGTATAGTAATAGGTTACTTACTTCACATAGATAGGAAAACTCCAATTTGAGCTTACTTCACCATGACATATCCTTCCAATGCAGCCACAAGAACAAGGAAGCAAAACTAGCAATCAATTCGGGTTTCTCAGCACTAGAATCACTTTTGAAAACTTGAAATCACCTAAGGTTGATATGAAAACACTTGGAGAATATTTAAAAAACTTTAAAAAAATCCCCACATGATCTGGAACCACACAAAATCAGCAACAAAAAGAAGAAAAAGAAACTCACTAGCGTCACGGGATTCTTGACACTTGATTTGTGTTGTTTGCCCTTTGTTTGGGTCTTAGATCATGAGAGAAATTTGAGAGAAAGTTTTTAGGTTCCTAGAGTCTGAAGAGAGTTAAAACAATGAGTTAAAACAGTCATTAGCCATCTCATATATATCTATATATCTCAACCGCCAAAGTGGGTCCCATAAAGATCAGCTTGTGCAGTCTCACAAAAATGCAAATATATCTATAGTCCGATGTCGTATTGATTAAAGGTTTAACGATAAGGAAACTAGACTCTTAGATATTCAATTTGGAGGGTAGATCACCCCGTAGTTCCAAGTACATTGAGATAAAAGCTTAGTAACAGTAGACCTAAATTTTAAATCAAAAATGTAAGTCGCGACAAATTTTGTGGACTTTTGTTTCATAACTTGCTTCACTTCAAGACTTAGGATACAGATATTATATGATTAAAATAAATTAAAACACGATCTCCTTATCATATTAAGAACCTCTAGTTTTACCCAAAAATATGGGTTACAACATCCATGATTCGTTTAACTTCTAACGTCTAATACTTGTTAACCACTCTTATATACCCTTGTATCATTTAAGACCAATAGGATTAGCATCATTTCAAATATAATCTCTTCCTCGATTTACGACGACTAACTTACGACATGATCTAACATACATGAATATGGGTTGTAACATCCTCCACCCTTAGGAACATTCGTCCTCGACTATGGGGCGTCTAACTCATCATGGATTCTGACAGAAATTTACAGCTGAGTTTCCCCCATAAAATGGACACTAGCCAAACTTACAAGTAGTTAAACCACGACTACGACCTCACAAGGCTATACAAAGCATTATGGATATGTACATTAACTGCATATCACCATTATGTATTAAGGAAGAGTATTGTCAAGTTATTGTTTACCTTATAGAGCTGTTTCAGCTTCCATTGCATCATGCGCTCACCTTACATCCTCGTTATCTTCAATTTGGAATATGTAAGGGTATTTATAATTCATCTCCTCTTACACTTCCCATGTCATTTCTTACGTATTCTTGTTCCTCCACAATACTTTGGCATAAGCTACATCCTTTGTTCTCAGCTTTCTTACTTGTCGATATAATATAGCCACTGGCACTTTTTCATATGATAGATCCTCTATAACTTGTACATCTTTGATAGGGATGACCCGAGAAGGGTCTCCAATACATTTCCTAGACATAGATACATGGAATACCGAGTGGACAAATTCCAATTCATATGGAAATTCTAACTCATAAACAACATGTCTAATTCGTCGAAGAATATTGTACAACCCGATATATCGCGGACTCAGCATACCCTTCTTCCCAAAGTGCATAACGCCCTTCATCCGTGAGATCCTTAGGAAAACCCAATCACCAACCTCAAACTCCATCTCACGACGTTGGACATCAAAATAAAACTTTTTTCCTACTTTGCGTCATCCTCAATCGTTGTTGTATCACTTTTACCTTCTAAATGGCTTGGTTAATCTAATCTGGCCTATATTATTCCATTTCGGCGACTTCAAGCTATCCAACTGGTGATCTACATCTCCTCTCGTACAGCGCCTCATATGAGTCCATTTAAACATTGGAATGGTAGCTATTATTGTAGGCGAATCTATGAGTGGCAAATGGTCATCCCAGTTACCCTTGAAATCTAGAACACATTCTCATAGAATATCATCGAGTGTCCTAATAGTACATTTAGCCTGTTCGTCAGTCTGTGGATGGAATGCAGTGCTGAGATTCAATGCGTACCTAAACCCTTCTGAAATAACTTCGAAATGTTAACCGTAAACTGAGCTCCTTAGTCTGATATAATAGATATCGGCACACCATGAAGCCTAACAATCTCCTTGATATACAACCTCGCATAATCTTCAGCCGTGTAAGTTGTCTTAATTGGCAGAAATGGGCATATTTCATAATTCGATCAACTATCACCCAAATGGAGTCAAACATATGGTAAGAGCGAGGTGATCCAATAATGAAGTCCATATTGATCGCCTCCCCTTTCCAGATCAGAAACACTATATTCTGAATCAGGCCATCGGGCTACAATTTAGCAATAGCCTTCTTCATGTTGTCCCACCAATACATCTCCTTAATGTCATGATATATCTTTGTCGAGTCGGGATGGATAGAGTATCGGGACTGATGGATCTCAATCATAATCTTCGCTCGTAGGCCTGCCATATTAGGCACACATAATCAGCTCTGGAATCTCAGTTCCCTATCTTCTCTGATCTCAAAACCCATAATATTATGCTATTGAATACCCTCTCTCAATATTACTAAGGTAGGGTCTTCATATTGTCGTGCTTTTACCTCGGCTACCAAAGATGATTCTACCATATTTTCTATAGTAACACCTTCGTCATCCGAGTCTAACAATCTGATTCTCATATTGGCCAGCTGATAAAGCTCTTTAGTCAACCCTTGTTTGCTTGGCTAAATGTGTACTAAGCTTCCCAATGATTTACGACTGAGAGTGTATGCCACAACATTGTCTTTACCGGGATGGTACAATATCTTGACATCGTATTCTTTTAGTAATTCAAGATACCTATGCTGCCTCAAATTCAACTCCTTCAGCTTGGCAATGTATTGTAAACTCTTGTGATCTATGTAGATGTGAATATGAACATCATATAAGTAGTTCTGCCATATCATCAAAGCATATATTACTGCAACCAATTCCAAATTATGAGTCATGTAATTCTTTTCATGTTTCTTCAATTTTATCAATGCATAAGAAATCACCTTCCCACGTTGCATCAATACGCACCCCAAACCTATACATGAGTCATCACAATATATCACATAACCTTCTGTTCCTTCTAGGGGAGTGAGCACTAGCGCGGATGTCAATCGATTTTTCAACTCCTGAAAACTATGTTCACAAGCGTCAGACCACTAGAACTTGGTAGTTTTGTATGTTAACTTAGCCAATGGTGTTGATATAGAGGAAACCCCTTCTATAAACCGCCTATAATATCTTGATAGCCCCAGGAAGCTGAAGACTTTTGACGGCGTTATAGGTCTCGGCTATTCTTCACTGCATCGATCTTCTGAGTGGACATTCATACCCTCGTCAAATATCACATGGCCAAAGAATGCTACAGAGTTCAGTCAAAATTCACATTTGGAGATCTTAGCTTATAACTTACGATCCTGAAGGGTCTGCTATACTATCTGCAAGTGGCCTGCATGTTCCACCTCCAAACGAGTTACACCGGAATGTCATCAATGAATACGATCACAAACACGTGAAGATAGGTCCTGAATACACTATTCATGAGATCCATAAAAACTGCTGGGCCATTTGTTAGCCCAAACGACATCACCAAGAACTCAAAGTGCCCATGTCTTGTTCGAAAAGTCGTCTTCAGAATATCCTTCTCCTTAACCCTCACCTGATGATTCCCTGAATGTAAGTCAATCTTGGAGAAATACTTGGTACCCTGGAGTTGGTCAAACAGGTCATCAATCCTCGAAAGTGGATAATTGTTCTTTATAGAAACCTTATTCAACTTTTGATAATCGATACACACCCTTAACGAACCGTGTTTCTTGCGCACAAACAAGATGGCGCACCCCAAGGTGAAGTGCTAGGTCTAATGAAGCCCCTTATCCAGCAAGTCCTTCAACTGCGCCTTCAACTCTCGCAAATCTATCGGGGCCATCCTGTACGAAGGGACATAGATTGGCTGAGTGTTAGGAAACACATCAATTCTAAACTCAATCTCCATTTTAGGAGGAAGCCCTAGGATTTTATCTAGGAAAACATCCGAAATTCATTGACCACGAGAACTGATTGTAGAGTAGGAAACGTTTCCTCCACATCTCTAACACGAACGAGATGATAAAAATAACTTTTGGAGATTATATTCCTTGCCTTAAGATAGGAAATAAACCTACCTTTCAGTGTAACAATGTTCCACTTCCATTCAATGACGTGTTCACCAGGAAGCCTAAACCTAACCATCTTCATACGTTAAGCAATGTTTGCATAACGTGATGTCAACCAGTCCATTCCTATTATCACATCAAAATCAACCATTTATAAGTCAAATAGATTCACCGAGGTTTGACAACTACAAATCATCACTGTGCAACCTCTATATACCCTTCTAGCAATCATAGAATCTCCTATCAGAGTGGAAACCACAAGTGGTTTACTTATCAATTCAGGTTCAACGCCAAACATATTATCCACAAAGGGTGTAACATATGATAATGTATATCCTTGATCAATCAACACATATACATCATAAAAAAAATATAGACAATATACTTGTAACAACATCCGTAGATGAATCGAGATCCAGTCGACATGCTAGAGCATACGTTCAATTTTGAGTGCCGCTCGAACTCGGCACTGAACCTCTATCTCTACCATGACTTGTCGACTGCTAAAAACCTCGTGCTAGAGGTCGAACTGATGAGTAAGAACAAGAAACAGATCCAGTCAGCTGAGCCATACCACCAAATCCTCTATTAGTACAATCCTGCATCATATGGATAGGCTATCCACAAGAACAGCACACATCAGAACCTCGACGACACAGTTCAAACTGGGCCTTGCCGCACTGATCATAATTGGGTGTTGGGGGTATCGTCTGACTAGTATCCCTTTGATATTGTGAACTTGATTCCCACAAAATCTGACCTGGACCAAAATAGATAGATCGATCATATCGAGGCCTCTAAAACAGTAGAGGAGCACTAGCTACAGGTAGCGCCAAACTCCTCGAAGACTGGGTCCTGAAACTACCTCTGAAGTCACCAAAATACCCTGTGAATCTCACCCTCTTATGTTAGCCCCTATCTTGTGCCCTATTTTCCTTTTAGTGGCGCTTATGATCCTCTAATATTTGGGCATAAGCCTGAATACGGGAAATATCCATGCCCTCTACCAAGGAAATTATCATGTACTCATTACTCAAATGTGGTCCCAACCCGTTCACGAACTGGTGCGCCCTATCGCTCATCTCAGCCACCATATGGGGAGCATACCTTGCTAAAGAATAACACTTCTTATTATACTCTCGCACACTCATATTACCTTGTCGAAGGTTAAAGAACTTATCAGCTCTAGCTCGTCGTATCTCAACAAGAAACTAGTGACGAAGAAAGGCCTCAGAAAATTCCTTCCATACAGCTGGAGGAGAATTCGGACCCCTTGATCTCTCCCAACTGTCATAAAGAAAAATGCTAACTCCCATAACCGATAAATACCTAAATTTTGTACCTCAGTATCACTAACGTGCATAACCCGTAATGTACGATGAACCTGATCAATAAAAAGATGCGCGTCCTCATTGGGGCCTGATCCGGTGAATACTGGAGGATCTAGATTAATAAAATCACGAACTCTCGCACTAACTGGTCTATCAGCAGCACCAGTATTTTGCCTCTGAGCTTGAGAATCTACCAATCTAATCAACAATTGCACCATATTGCACATGTCCTGGTCTATAGTGCCAAGCAGATGAGGAGGAGATATTGGGTCCCTCCTAATATCCTCTGGAGGGGATAGAGTATATCAAGTACGAGATGGCATCTTGCTCTGAGCCTCACTTTGTCCTGCTCTGGAAGGAGGCACTTGAGTGGTACCCACTCCCGCAACTGTATCAAGTTGTCTATTGTTTGCTTGCTTCCTAGTCGAAGGCATCGCTGCAAGAAAACAAGTTGAATATTAGAGATGAACACTTATGACTCAACTCTACGCACGATCTAGATTCAGAAGGAAGGTAACAACCATAGATATCATGTAGCCTCCTGATTATAAATGTGGTACGCTACACATCCATAATCCAGACTCTACTAGACACGGCTCATAGACACCCCTAGGACAGACTTTCTCTGATACCAACTTTTTCACAACTCAAACTGGAGGGTTATGACTGGCACTCGGGCCATACCTGCCGAGCACCAACGCACATTTTGTCTAAAATTTCTTGTTATCTATAAGGGCCAACGATATCAACACAAATGGTATACATGAATCATAAACAACCAACAATGTAGATAATGACATGAACATATGTAACATGGGTCGACAAGGCTGTCATGAAGCTATATATAAGGTACAAGCTGATAAGGCTGCCATGATAGACTATACAACAAAAACAAGCTGACAAGGTTATCCAATACTATACATGAGAGGACATATGTCTATGAGCCTCTAAGGGAACATAAGTGTTGTAACATTTCTGGAACAGGTCCCAGACATACCCATAATTTCAATAACAAAAATTCATACCAAGACCACGACAAGTTCGGAGAAGGATTCTCGCCAATAACCGCTGAACTAAGAAACCTATTGGGGTGGGGGAGCTTCTTCTACCTGTCTATTAGGACATGCAGCACGACATGAAACATTCAAAAATAAAAGGGACATCAGTATAAATAAGAATAGTAACGTAAAAAGGGATAGAGAATATAAAACATGTAACATCTGAGCGCCATTGAGTGAGACTAATATAAAATGCATAATACATACACACAGATATATATATATATACACACACACAAACACGCCTCTATGGGCAAAATCATCATCATATCGTATCTGGCTTTAATGGGCTCGTAAAAACGTACCCGGCCATCATAAGGCTCGGTAGAATCATACCCGGCCATGTGGAACTCGGTAAAATAAAATTTATTATATATATGATACACATATATATAATGCATGCTAGACTCATGGGATCACGTTCTAAACCTTTCGGAGTGACGTAAGGTCGGTGACTTCCGTATACGTTATTAGGGCTAATCCTCATCACGAATCTTATAAGAATCAGGAAATACCAACAACGTTGATAACATAAGAATAAGAGAAGCAACATCAACGTCAATCGTTCCATAAGAAGGGAACCAATGTAAGTACCGCTAGCTTCTATGAGTGGAGTATCTTTGGAAGATCTTTCATTACATTATGTACAATCAGAGTCGTGAAAAAAAAAGAGATAGTCTCACGTACCTTGTATATACTTCCCAACCTCAAGCTATGAAAATCACACGGCTCATTTGTCCACAATAAGAGAAATGATACTATCATTACCGTTTAAGCGTCATAACTAGTATATATCAACCTTAACCTATTTTACGATGAAACGGAAAACAACTCCCTTATTTATATAAATTACCACAACTTAAAACAATCACCAAACATCCCAAATAACATCAATAATTATCATATTAAGCCTCCCATAATAGTCCACCAATCAAAAACATTTTTAACAAGCCTTTCGACAGTTATCTCACAAGTTCTAGCTTCAACGACTTAGCCGCAACTTGGATAAGCTTAATACATGTAGAGTAATAGGCTACTTACCTTTAAACAGATAGAAAAAATAAAATTTGAGTTTACTTCACCATTAAATCCTTCCAATGCATATACAAGAACAAGGAAGCGAAACTAGCAATCAATTCAAGTTTCTCGGCACTAGATACACTTTGGAAGACTTGAAATCACCCAGGGTTGATATGAAAACCTTTGAAGAGTATTTTACATAAATTAAAACACTTTAAACACCACCACCACCCCCCCCCCACACACACACACACACACGAGCTTGAACCACACAAAAATCAACAACAATGAGAAGAACAAGAAACTCACTAGCGCCACGGGATTCCCAACACTTGATTTGTGTTGTTTGCCTTTGTTTGGGTCTTGGATCATGAGAGAACTTTGAGAGAAAGTTTTTAGGTGTCTAGGGTCTGAAGAGAGTGAAAAGTAATGAATTAAATGGGCTTTAGGAGTCTCATATATATCTATATATCTCAACCGTCTAAGTGGGTCCCACGGAGATTTGCTTGCACAGTCTCGCAAAAACATAAATATCTCTCTACTCCAAGGTTGTATTGATGAAAGTTTTAATTTTTTTGAAACTATACTCATAGATATTAAATTTAGGGTGTTTATTACCTCGTAATTCCAAGTATATTGAGAGAAAATCTTAGTAACATTAGACCTAAAGTTTAAGTCAAATTATGAGCATAAGTTGCGACAACTTTTGTCGACATTTTTTTCATAACTCTCTTCACTTTAAGACTTTTTATAAGGATATTATATGATTCAAATACCTTAAAACACAACCTCCTTATCATATTAAGAACCTCTAGTTTTACCCAAAAATACGGGATACAACATCCTTCATTCGTTTAACTTGTAACTTCTAATACTTGTTAACAACTCTTATACACCCTTGTATCATTTAAGAGCAATAAGTTTGAATTCATATCATTTCAAAGATAATCCCTTACCATATTTACGTCGTCTAACTTACGGCATGATCTAACGTACGTGAATATTGGTTGTAACATCTTGATTGTGCTTGAGACTAAAATTTATGTAGTTGACTAAGCCTTGTTACTTTAAGATTTGGCAGGATACTCAACTATCAATAGAGTTATGATTTCTCTTACATTCATATCCTCGTGATGTGGTTATTTTATTGTACTTTCATAATTAATTAAACTTGCATGTATCTTCGCGAGTTGGTCTAGTGATTTGTTGAAAGTTTTACCACTCCTATAGGATCGTGTCGTTCGCCTCGGTAGTGGTATGAAATATTATTATGGGATTAGGCTCTTTTCCTTGATACTATTATGTGATACACTTGCGGGAGTGGGTCGTACGACCTCAAAAATATCATGTAGAACCACTCATATGAGATTGGTCCATTCGCCTCGACAGAATTATGGCTAATATTTCGATAGGGAGTCAGTGCGAATATGAGTATCCTGACCTAGATTTGATATTTGCACAGGATAATGGTCACATATATTCCATTCAAGGCAATATTTGGTGTTTTATGATTTCATATTTATTCTTCTATATAGATTCATGTTATACATATTTATTTGTCTCGTTGCTACTTGTCGTGCTTCATACTTTTCTACTTTTATGTACATTGATGTTGACCCCTCGCCACTACTTCTTCAAGTTTAGACTAGATAATTACTGGGTACACGCTTATTTACATACACATACTACAGTTTTACACTAATTGTGCATGTACTAAGACAGGTACATTTGGTGGTCACCCGGGCACGTAGACGCACTTGCTGGGAAGTGGTGAGTTGCCTTCTATATTTTAGACGTATCACACTGAGTCTCTTTCCTTTATATCTATTGTATTTTGTCTACTTTCATTCAGATAGTAGTTGTTGTAGTTTTATATGTTATAATAGATCTTCATGAACTTATGACATCGAGTTTTGAGGATTTTAGCAGATGTTCATGGTTGTATTTGTAATTATAACATTCAGTTTGTGTTTTGTTCGTGCTTCATACCTTGTCGAAGATGTTGGCATTTTATCACGGTTTCTAAACCTACTTCCACTTATTTATTTTATCTACTTTATTTAAAAAGTGTTATGAATGGTCTATTATTGTGACGAGTTAGTGTTTATTGCTCGACGACAGTGTTGACCGCCATCACGGCCTTTGGTGGGAAATTTGGTTATGACAGCTTGGTATGAGAGCACTAGGTTCACATAGGTTTCATGAGTCATAAGTAGGCTTAGTACAGTCTTCAGGATTGGTGTAGAGACGTTTTTACTTATCTTCAAGAGGCTATAGGGTGGTTCATTTCCTATCGTGCTTTTGATGGTGTTCCAAATCTAAATCTTTCTCTTATTCTCTAACAGATGGTGACAGGAGGTGCAATGGAATCATGCGGTAGTAGCGGGGTTGCCCCCGATCATCATAGATAGTGGTAAAGGACGAGGGAGGGCCAAAGCTCCTATTGATGGACGAGGGTGTCCTAGAGTAGCCCCAATATCACCACTAGTGGATCTAGTGGAGGAACCTATTATTGACTGTTGCTGGAGAGGCTGCATAATTTGGGACTAGAGAAGTCCAATGGAGTAAACTTCTCCACTTTTTAACTGGAGGGGAGAGCCCATAGATGGTGGCAGTCTTGTCGTTTAGGTAAGCCAACAGGTTTACCTCCACTGACTTGGGATCAGTTCACACACCTCTTCCTGGAGAAGTATATACCATTATCCTGGAGGGAGGAGTTATGGGGTCAGTTTGAGAAACTCCAGCAAGGCCAGCTGAGTGTGACCAACTACAAGGTGATATTTACTGAGTTGTCTCATCATGAAACCATATTAATTCCCACAGAGGCATAGAAGGTGTAGAGGTTTATTGCAGGCTTAAACTATGAGATTCAGATTACTATGGCCCTAAAGGCAGAGCTAGGACTTCTTTCCACCAGGTTGTGGAGATAGATCGGAGGATCGAGCGTATCCACGGTCAGAGAAGAGAGGTCATGTTGAGGGACAAACGACCCCGGTATTCTAGAGGGTTCAACAGTGCCTCCTTTGGGGGCAGAGATCAGCTTGAGAGGGGCCATCCTAGTAAGTCCATGTATTCATCACCACTACTTCAGTTCCATTCTAGAGAGTACCTACCCTCCACCAGCTATTCGGATCCTCTAGTGGGCACTCAGGCTATCAGGGTCAGATCCAGAGTCAGCAATTTCCCACATCTAGATGTTGCTTCGAGTGCGGGGAACTTGGTTGCGTAAAGAGGTCTTATCCCAAATTTTGGGGAAAATCAGTGCAACAGGGTCATCAACCCATGATTAACACACCAGCTGTCACACTGCCTGTCTGGCCGACCAGAGACATAGAGCAGGTGAGTAAGGTTTGCCCTAGAGGTAAAGGCCAGTCGGGTGGGGATCCAGCTAGATTCTATGATTTTCTATCTAGGATAGAGGTAGTAGCCTATGATTCCATGATCACATGTATTATTTCCGTCTGTATTAGAGATCATCAGTACTATTTGATCCAGGGCCTACCTATTGATATGTATTTTCTCTTCAAGATGCATCATTACTATTTGATCTAGGGTCTACTTTTTCCTATGTGTTTTCTCTTTTTGCTCCTTATATGGATGTATCTCGTGAGTCTTTGGGTGTTCCTATGTATGTATCCACCTCGATACATGATTGTTGTTGTGATCAAGTTTACCGATCTTGTATTTCTGGGGGTATGAGACCAGATCAAATCTTCTATTGCTCAGTATGATTGACTTAGAGATTATCCTTGGCATCGACTGGTTATCTCTGCATCATGACATTCTACATTACATTGCGATGCCAGAGTTGCCTAGACTGGAGTGGAAAGGTTCATCTAGTATTGAATCCAAACGAGTTATTTCTTTCCTGAAGGCTCAACATATGGTTGAGAAAGGTTATTAAGCCTATCTTGCCTTTGTTTAAGATATTGTACTGGAGACTCCCATGTTAGATTCAGTGCTTGTGGTAAGAGATTTTTCCAATATATTTCCTGCCGACTTACCAGGCATGCCACCGGATCTTGATTTCTACTTCGCCATTGAATTAGCGCTAGGCACCAAACCTATCTCTATTTCACCATATTATATTGCTCCTGCGGAGTTAAGAGAGCTAAAGGAGAAGCTTTAGGATTTGCTCGAGAATGGATTCACTAGGCCGAGCGTGTCATTGTGGGGCACACCGATGTTATTGTGAAGAAGGATGAGAGTATGCAGATGTGCATTGATTACTACCAATTGAATAAGGTCATCATCAAGAACAAGTATCCATTATCGGGCATTGATGACTTATTTGATCAGCTTCAGGGTGCTAGATTATTCTTGAATATGGATTTTCAAACTCGTTATGGACACTACAAGCTACTAGTGATGTCTTTTTTCTTGCCTAATGCCTCGATGACATTTATGGATTTGATGAATCGGATGTTCAGAGGACATATATTGAATCATTTTTTATTGTCTTGTTGATTACATGTTGATCTACTCGCGTAGTATGGAGGAGCACGAGAAACAATTGAGGGTAGTGCTTCAAACTTTGAGGGAACATAAGCCATATGTTAAGTTCTCCAAGTGCGAGTTCCGATTATATTTTTTGACTTTCTTGGTGCATGTCTTATTAAGTAAGGGTATCAAGGTGGATCTCAGGAAGATCGAGGCAGTTCAAAGTTGGCCTTGTCCTACCACAACGATTGAGATAAGGAGTTTCTTGGGTCTAGCAGGGTATTATCATCTATTACAAATCCTTTGACTATATTAACCTAGAAGGGTGCTCAATTGAGATTTCTTGATGATTCCAAGGAAATCTCTCGAAATCTCAAGACCGCATTAACTGCAACTCTGTTATTTCAGGATTTATCTTGACTCATTTTTCATTGTCTTCATTGACTACATATTGATCTACTCGTGTAGCATGGAGGAGAACAAGCAAAAATTGAGGGTAGTGCTTCAAACTTTAAGGGAACATAATCTATATGCTAAGTTCTCCAAGTGCGAGTTCCGGTTAGATTATGTGGCTTTCTTGGTCATGTTGTATCAAGTGAGGGTATGTTGGTGGATCCCAAGAAGATCGATGCAGTTCATAGTTGGCCTTGTTCTACCATAACGACTGAGATCAGGAGTTTCTTAGGGCTATCAGGGTATTATTGTCAGTTTGTGGAGGGCTTCTCATCTATTTCAGCTCCTTTGACTACCCTGAAGGGTGTTCAATTCAGGTTGCCTCATGATCGTGAGGCGAGCTATCAAAAGCTCAAGACCACATTAACTACAAAACTGGTATTGGTTTTGCTTTCCGGTTTAGGGATATACATAGAGTATTGTGAATCTTCACGCTTTGGGTTGGGTTGTGTATGATGTAGGAGGGGCAAGAGAATGTTTATGCTTCTCATCAGTTAAAGCTCCATGAGAATAATAACCCTATGCACTACTTGGAGTTAGTTGCGATACTTCATGCTCTTATGATTTGGAGGCATTATCTTTATAGAGTGTCGAGTGAGGTCTACACCGATCACCGCAGTTTGCAACATCTGTTAAAGCACGAGGATCTTAATCTGAGGCAGCATTGGTGTTTTGAGTTACTAAAGGACTATGATATCACCATTTTTTATCATCCGGGAAAGACGAATATGGTCGCGGATGCGTTAAGCAAAAAGGCCGAGAGTATGGGTAGTTTGGTGTTCTATCTAGTAGAGGAAAAGCTATTGGTTTGGAAATTTATTCCTTATCTAACGACTTGTGAGGTTGGATATTTCAAAGCCCAGTCATGTTATGTTGTGGCTCAGTCTTCTTTGTTTGAGCATATTAAGGCTCATTAGTATGATAATCCGTACTTTCTAGTTCATAGAGAGATGGTACTATGAAGTGATGCCAAAGAGGTGACTATTGGTAATGATGGTATTCTGCGACTCCAGGGTCGCTTATGTGTTCCTAATGTTGATTGCATGAGGAAGTTGATTCTGGAGCAGGAATCCAATTCGTGTTACTCTATTCATCCAGGTTCCATAAAGATGTATTTTGAGCTGAGGCAACATTACTGGTGGTGGCGGAGGAAGAAGGACATAGTTGAGTATGTATCGAGGTGTCTGAATTTCCAGCAGGTTAAGTATGAGCACCAGAGGCCGAGTGATTTACTTCAACATATGGTTATACCATAGTGGAAATGGGAGCGCATCACTATGGATTTTGTGGTTAGGTTTCCACGGATGTTCAGGAAATTTGATGATGTTTGGGTCATTGTCAATAGGCTGACCAAGTCTACACACTTTATTTCGGTGATAACTACATATACTTTGGAGAGGTTGGCCCAAATTTACATTCAGGAGATTGTCCTGCAGGGCGTGCCTATTTCTATTATTTCAGATCGAGGCACTCAATTCACTTGGAATTTTTGGAGAGCAGTACAGAGTGAGTTCGGTAACCAAGTAGAGCTCAGCACGACCTTTCATCTGCAGTACGGGTAGTCAGAGCAGATAGTTCTGATTTTAGAGGATATGCTCCGGGCATGTATTCTTGACTTCAGAGGGCAGTGGGACAGATTCTTTGCATTGGCCTAGTTTTAATATAACAACATCTATCAGTCCAGTATTGAGATGGCTAAATTTAAGGCTTTATATGGCCGATGTTGTCGTTCCCCCATCGGCTGGTTTGACCCCGACAAAGTTAGGTTTTATCGTACGTATTTTGTAAAGGATGCCTTCGATAAGGTAAAGTTGATTCAGGAGCGGCGTCGCACAGCTCAGTCCAGGTAGAAGAGTTACGCAAATCAAAAAACATGGGATTTGTCATTTATGGTGAGAGAGAAGGTAGTTCTGAAAGTCTCATCGATGAAGGGTATCATGTGATTCACGAGGGGAGGCAAGTTAAGTCCGAGGGCCCGTTCGAGGTTTTGGAGAAATTTGGCGAGGTTGCATATAGGATTTCCTTGCCTCTTAGCCTATCGGGAGTTCATCCAGTATTCCAGGTGTCTATTCTATGAAAGTACCATGCCGACAAGTCATATGTGTTTGATTATAGCACAGTTCAGATGGATGAGAGCCTGAGTTACGAGGAGGAGCCAGTTGCCATTACTGATAGGCAGGTTCACAAGTTGAGGTCTAAGGAGATTTCAACTGTGAAGATCCAGTGGAAAGGCCAGCCAATATAGGAGGTGGCTTGGGAGAACAAGGAGGACATGCAGAGTACATATCCACACTTATTCGACATTTCAGATATGAATCTAAATCTATCTGAGGACAAACGTTTATTTAAGAGGTAGAGAATGTAATGACCCAATCGGTCATTTTTCTTTCTAGAACCTCGTTCCCCTATTTGAGACTCTTTATATGTGATTTTTCTACTTTATGATTTTCGTGGTCGTTAGTTAGGGTTTGGAAAGGTTCAAGTTGAATTCAGAACACTTAAATCCATGGTAGTTGCACAAAGTGGCTAAGTTTGATTTAATTCAACATTTTGAGAAAATGACCCCAGAATCGGTATTTGAAGGTTCCAATAGGTCTATATGGTAGGTTTTTACTTGAGTGTATGTTCGAATCGAGTTTTGGGTGGCTTGAGAGCAATTCGACGTTAATTGTTGGAAGTTGCCATTTTGAAGGTCTTAGAGTTTGCTAAGTATGACTTGGAGACGAACTTGGTGATATCGGATCTAGTTTGTTATTCCGAGCTTGGGGATAGGATCATATTTTCATATTGGACTTGTGCATGAAAATTAGTTCCATTTTGAGTTGTCTAAGTGTGATTCATCGCGTTCGGAGTTAGTTGAAAAAATTTGAAAGTTTTGAAAGTTGATTAGTTTAGTTTTGGGGTGTGATTCTTCATTGTGATGTTATTTTATGTGTTTCTAGACTTTGAGTAGATTCGTAATATGTTTATGGACTTGTTGGTATGATTGAATCGGGTCCCAGACGGCTCGAGTGAGTTTCGTACCACCCCGAGCATGTTCAAAGTTGGTAGAATTTTGTTGGTGCTGGTATGCTTCACGATCGCGAAAGAGGTCCTGCGATCACGAAGAAGGAAATTGGGGCAGACATTGCACTTCTCGAATGGGAAGTATGCCTTATGAATGCCATGGAATGACTCCGCAAACGCGTAGAAGGAACGGAGGGGCTACAAAGACTTGACCTTCGTGAACACGACAAGCTATTTGTGAACGCAAAGGGTTAGGTGGAAGTGGTCTTTGCGAATGAGGCTGAGAGTCCCCGAATGCGAAGAAGAAGACCTGGGCAGATTATACGTTTTCATTTTTGGACTTAGATCATTTCATCGATTTCTCTCGTTTCTTGGATGATTTGGGGCCTTCTAAAAGAGCCATATTCATCTACTAAAACAAGGTAAGTTATTCCTACTTGTTGTGAGCTAAATCCATGGACTATATATGGATTTTTACAAGGAAATTAGTAAAAATTGTGGAATTTTATGGAAAACCTAGAATTGGTAAAGAGGGTATTTGACAACAAAACTTGACATGAACTGGGAAGTAAACTATATATTTGAGTTCGTGATTCTATGGGTAACATTTATTTTAATATTTAAAATCCGAGTGTGTGGACCCAATATTGACTTTTATTGACTTTCCATATGGATTTGAGAATTGATTCTAATAGTTAAATTATGGGTTCTTGAGTATATGTTGATTAGTTTACACATTATTTTGGCTAGTTTCAGGTCGTTCGATACTGGTTTGAGGTGTTAAAGAGGTGTTGAAGATGATTATCGGATTTGGAGGAAGGTAATTCTCTTGTCTAATCTTGTAAGAGAGAATTTATCCGTGTAGGTAATCTATCATCTATGTGCTATGTGTTATAGAGGCTACGTACGTATGAGGTGATGAGTGTCTGTTGTATTGGTAAAAAAGAATTTTACACGTAAGCCAGCTTTTGACAACTCAACCAGTTACATGGACACAGGAGAATGCGACAGCTGGATGTGATTCTTTGAAGAGGTACGGAAAAAAAGAGGCACGATTTAATAAACCCTTCAGCTTATCAGTCACAGGAAACTCAACCTGATCAAAATAGGGAAGAGGATGGTCAGAATGAATCTAGACAAAGCTACGGGCAGATTCAAGAACCCACAATTGATTACTCGAACGTTATGTAACCATACCCCAATTATCGTTATCCTTTGTAACGCCTCATTAATGTCATAATTAGTCATTAATGAGCAACCAAAGCAAGAGTTGTACGTTATATCAAGGAATCTCCCATATAAGGGAGGGGAATATAGCTTGTAAAGGCATCTGATTCTCGAATACAATTTACTTCGCTTTTCTATATTTCTGCAATACTTTCTATTATTCATTTTTCTCTATTTCCATGATTATCAGTAACCCGTGTCCATCCTAGAAATAGCTTTAGTTAAAGGATCCAGTTCTTTGGTTAAACAAATTGGTTCCGTTACCGGGAATCAGATAATCTTTGTTTGCTTTTCAAGTGACATCCTCTAAACTATGTAGAACTCCAAAGACAAAAACCAGCAAAGGAATGGAACCCCAGTTCCATCGCCTTCAGGCACCCCACGTGGTTCAAGGGAACAATCCCCAGAACGATCCAATAACAACAATGGTGATAATGATCAAACTATGGAACAAGATCGTGTAAAGCAAATTATTGCAAAGTATGTGAGCCAAGCTTTGCAAGATTTTGCAAGAGGATTACCGGCAGCGTTACCTACACCGCCGATGCCACCCCCCAATAATACTATCACCATGGAAAACCCTCAATCTGGGTTGGCAAACTCAGGAAGAGAAGATACTCCTAATGAACCTCTCGAAATGAGACCAGGTATATCTAGTAACTCAGAATTACAAAATTTACTGCTAACCATGCAGAAACAGATGAAGGAGCAGAACGATCGCATCGAACAAATTCCTGGAGTACCACCTATCATCAAAGTCATTAATGTTGATAGGTATTCTCAACAACCTTGGAAGCCAAGTGCGGCACCCTTGCCTATACCCAAGAAGTTTAAAATGTCTGACGTTCCCAAATATGATGGAATAACTGACCCACGTGATCATGTGACTGCTTTCACTACTAGAGTAAAAGTCAACGACTTAACAAAACAAGAGATTGAATCAGTCCTTGTCAAAACATTTTGGGAAACACTTACCAAAGGAGCCCTAACCTGGTATTCTCTTCTCCCTGAAAATTCTATTGACTCTTTTGCTGATCTTGCAAATGCATTTATAAAAGCACACTCTGGTGCACAAAAAGTTGAGAAAAGAATGGAAGACATATTCAAAATAAAACAAAGAGACACGAAACTACTCTGTGAGTTTGTAGAAAGGTTTCAACGAGAAAAGATGCAGTTACACAGGGTGCCTGATAATTGGGCAGCCATGGCATTTTCAAGCAACCTAAACGATAAAAGCTTAGAAGCCACGAGACGACTTAAGGAAAGTCTAAGAGAATTCCCTGCTACAACATGGAACGATGTATACAACAGGTATAGTACTAAACTCGGAATAGAAAAAGATATCATTGCTCGTTCGAGAGATGAAGATCATTCCAGATCCAGACATCCTGAATCAGATAGAAGATCAGGTAAAAACAGGTACGATCCTTACTTAGGACCCTCGGGACGCGATATTCGTCCCAGGTTCAAAAACACTAGGTCGGACTATAGACCACAAGGAAGAGACATAGTCTGATCCTCGTCTAGATCCAGAAAAGATCGAGATGAACGACCTAGAGGTAATACTCAAATTGGGGATCATACATTTAATGTAAGCACTACTGAACTTGTCTCAATATTGACAAACATGGAAGACAAGGTTAAGTGGCCCAAAAAGATGCGGTCAAATCCAAATAGAAGGACCCAGATCACTGGTGTGAATTCCATAACGATCATGGGCACAAAACTGCGAATTGCAGATTTTTATAGGGTGAAGTAGAAAATTTATTGAAACAGGATATTTAACAAAATTATTTAGTAATAGAGGTAAACAGGCATATATGAGGAACAGGAAGGAGCCCCCATATCCTCCTTCTCCAAAATGAACCATCAACGTGATACACGGAGGTGAAGAAGTAAACAGAGTGGTCTGCAAAACAACCACAAAGTTCACAATTACACATGTAAAATGGGCTTGTGGAAATATGGAAGAGGACGATATAACCTTCGATGATGCAGATATCAGCGGATTAATGCTTCCTCACAACGATGCTCTGGTAATATCTTTACTTATTCATGACACTAACGTAAAAAGAGTGTTGATTGATCCAGGCAGTTCAGTCAGTATCATTTTGCTAAGAGTCGTGGAAGAAATGCTACTAGGGAATCAAGTAGTCCTAAGGGCACGAGCCATATCATGGTTTGATAATTATATGGTTATAACAAAAGGAGAAATTGAGCTTACCACTTATGATGAGGGGGTGATCAAAAGTACCAGGTTCCAAGTCATCGATACTGACATGGCTTATAACGTGATCGTGGGAAAGCCATGGATCCACGACATGAAAGAAATACCTTCCACCTTGCATAAAGTAATTAAATTCCCCTCTGAATGGGGAATTCAGCAAATTAGAGGCGATCAGCACACCGCAAGAAATATAAACTCTTTGGTACACTACAACAAGAAAATAGAGGTGGAAGAATTACAAGATAAGGGAATCTCCTAAGCGGGTAACACCGCCCAAACAGGCATGGAAGAAATTACTACACAAATAGGTACGGAAGGTATTATTGTTGAAACAGGTACGAGAGAATATACTTACGAGAAAGTGAATCAAGTTACCACGGAAGGTGCATTAGACCACACGGATGTAGATTCCTGACCGGACGTCATTCATGAACCGGAGGAAGACGAGCACATCAAAACAACTACAGAAGAGCTAGAAGCTATTCCACTGTCTAAACAAAAGCCTGGACAGAAAGTGTATATAGGCACGAGGATGGGCCCCAATCGAAGAGAAGAAAAGAAAGAAAGGACCATTCAAGAACCAAGCGATCGACGAAGAGGTACAGAAACTCTTGAAGATCGGTTCGATACGAGAGGTAACGTAGGCTAGCGAACACCGTGGTAGTACCTAAAAAGAATGGCAAATGGACAGTATGCGTAGATTATACTGATTTAAATAAAGCATGCCCCAAAGATTCATTCCCATTGCCACATGTAGATAAAATGATTGATGCCACAGCAGGTCATGAATTATTAAACTTCTTAGATGCATATTCTGGTTATAATCAGATTAAAATGAATACCTCAGATGAGGCAAAAACTTCCTTCATTACAAACAGGGGGACTTACTATTATAAAGTTATGCCTTTTGGCTTGAAAACTGCTTGAGCCACCTATCAAAGGTTAGTGACTAAAATGTTCCAAGAACATCTTGGAAAGACGATGGAAGTCTATATTGATGATATGTTGGTAAGATCAACACAAGCACAAGACCATTTCCAGCATCTCTCTACTGCTTTTGATATTTTACGCATGTATAATATGAAGCTAAATCCAGAGAAATGCGCTTTTGGAGTGCAATCAGGTAAATTTTGCGTTTCCTTGTATATAATAGAGGAATAGAGGTAAATCCCGCTCAAATTAAAGCTATAAAAGAAATACCTGATATTTTAACGAATAAAAAGGAAGTTCAAATACTAAAAGGGAGAATAGCAGCTTGGGGAAGATTTATTTCTAAGTCTTCCGAAAAAAGTTATAAATTATTCTCAGTTCTCAAAAAGCAGAATCAGTTTGAATGGACTGAAGAATGTCAGCAAGCCCTCAAGAATCTGAAGATTTATCTATCGAAACCACCACTACTTTCAAAGCCAAAAGAAGGGGAAAGATTGTACATCTACCTGGTTGTCTCATAAATTGCTATAAGTGCAGTACTGGTAAGAGAAGAAAAAGGTAAACAATCACCTATCTATTATGTAAGTAAAACTTTGCTAGATGCTGAGACTAGATATCCACATCTGGAAAAGTTAGCCTTAGCTTTAATAATGGTATCTAGAAAATTACGACCATCCTTTCAATGCCACCAAATCACCGTCGTGACTTCATATCCTTTAAGAAATATTCTGCATAAACAGGAATTGTCAGGGAGATTAGCCAAGTGGGACATAGAATTAAGTGAGTATGAAATAATCTATTAGCCTAGGACTGCAATAAGTCTCAAATAATAGCTGATTTTGTTCCTGACTATAGTAATAGCATTGTTCCTGAAGTAGAGAAAGAGTTACAACTTTTTAACGGTGCTAATCCGGGCCTATGGACCCTATTCATCGATGGTTCCTCAAATACAAAAGGTGTCGTCTTAGGCATAGTCTTAATATCACCCACGGGTGAAAAGACACGGTAAGCTATCAAGTGTTATCCTATAACTAACAATGAAGCAGAGTACGAAGTTGTTATTGCAGGGCTTGAACTCGCTTGGGGGCTCTCAATCGAGAAAATTGTGATCAACAGTGACTCCCAACTGGTAGTAAATTAGATACAGGGGACTTNAGTAATAAATCAGATACAGGGGACTTACATCGCTCGAGAGACTCAAATGCAACAGTATCTTGAAAAAGCACGAGAGCTCGTGAGATAATTCAAAACATGGAAGGTAATGCAAATAACTAGAGAGGAAAATGCAGAAGCAGATGCATTAGTTAACCTCGCAACAGCCACGAAAGTAACAAACAAAGACAATGCAATTATCGTCCAACTATTCCACTAAATGATCGACCAGGACAGGAATGAGGTAACTTTCAACAACTTAACATGGGACTGGAGAAATGAAATTCTTAATTTTTTGCAAAATGGCACCGTACCTGAAGATAGGAAAGCAGCTCAAGCACTTCGCCGCAAAGCTGCACGGTACTGCCTTATTCGCAACTCGCTTTATCGCAAGATGTTCGGAGGACCCCTAGATAAATGCCTCGGACCTAACCAAACACAATTTGTGATGAAAGAAGTCCACTAAGGACACTGTGGAAATCACTCATGGTCAAGGTCCTTAGTGAAAACCCTAATAAGAGCTAGATACTATTGGCCTAAGATGGAAGAAGAAGCCGAGAACTTCGTATCCAAATGCGACAGGCGCCAAAGGTTTGCCAATAACATGCATCGACCAGCAGAATTATTGCATCCAATAATATCCCCATGGCCTTTCATGAAATGGGGGATGGACATAGTAGGACCTCTTCCGACGGCTAAAGAACATGTACGATTTTTGCTCATGCTAACCGACTATTTTACAAAATGGGTAGAGGCAGAAACGTTCAAACAAGTGCGGGAAAAGGAAGTTAAAATCTTCTTATGGCGAAACATAATATGCCGCTTTGGNCTATGAGTTACCAGCGGTACTATGGGCATACTGAACAACTTCAAAAATAGCCACGAGAGAAACCCCGTTCGCACTTGTCTATGGATCAGAAGCCTTAATACCTGTGGATATTGGCGAACCAAGAATAAGTTTATCAACAGCCATGGAGGAAGCAAACGACGACGAATTGAGGACCAATCTAGACCTGCTCGAACCACGGAGAGAAGCAGCACCGATACGGATGGCAGCTCAAAAACAAATCATAGAGCGTTATTACAATTGTAAAGCTCATCTCAGGTACTTCAATATTGGAGACTTAGTCCTCAAGAAAGTCTTTCAATCAACGAAAGA
Organism: Nicotiana paniculata; assembly: GCA_005239505.1. NCBI lineage: Eukaryota > Viridiplantae > Streptophyta > Magnoliopsida > Solanales > Solanaceae > Nicotiana > Nicotiana paniculata. The sequence continues at coordinate 43,314 of ML342636.1, forward strand.
AGCAGGCGCAAGAAAACTAAATCCAAACTAGGAAGGACCCTACAAAATTCGAGGCATAGCTGGGAAGGGCGCCTATGAGTTGGAAGCTATGGACGACAGATTTCTACCAACAAGCTGGAGCGCGATCCACCTAAAGAAGTATTACTTCTAAGGAAAATAAATACCCCCGGTCAGGTATCACACGTTCGATTTTATTTTGAACATTTAAAAAATTTACTAACTTTTTAGATGATAGGCATAAAGCTAACTCATCACCAGATGATGATATTAGACCTGCAAAGATGCGAGGAAATAACACAATTCCCGGTCTAGGGTTACACTTTCTGATGGACGTTTTAAAAGGGTTAAGCAGTCATCATCTAAAAAACTATATACCTTCGAGTCCGGAATGTTTTTCCTTTTCAGGAAAAGGACCACAAGGAAGGAATAATCAAGTGCTCGAGATCTCATTATTCAAACCTCAAACACTTGGGGGACTATACAGTATGGAAGGCTAAGACGAAGCAAAGAAGACTATCAGAAAGTCAAAAGCTCGAGCCTGAAGACCCATCTACCCAATGAGACAAGTGATACGAGCAGAATCGAAAGAGATCAAAAAGAGTCATCCAAATACAAAGCCTAATGCAAAAATGCAAAAAACCTTCGAACATGTTCAGGTTGAAAGGAAAAATATTAGTCACGAGGAAGAAATATACATCTTTATACTTATTCAAAACTGTTGTAACAAAAATAGTTAGGGGTAAAAGATCATCATCAGTGTACTCATTCAAAAACTGTTACGAAAACTTTGTACTCATATAGAAACTGTTATCAAATAAAACAGTTACGAATAAGAAACCATTTCCCTTACTTATTAGAAAACTATTTCCAACAAAAACAGTTGCGGGTAGAAACCCCAAACTTTATAAAAACTGTTACTAGTGAAAAACAGTTGTTCCCTTGTATCAATATCGAAAAACTATTACCTATGAAAAACAATTACGAAATAAAAGTGTATATCAAATCTGTTAAACAAAAACAGTTGCAACATGAGTTTTAGACGATAATCAAACACACGTAAAATGTCGTGGAAGTTCAAACAAAAAAAAAACTTTCCTTTGAAACATCCTTAAACATGTGTAAAATTCTTATCACTCTATTGCATTATCATGACGTTGAGATGTCTTCTTCATGACAATCATAAATGGCCCTCTTTCATAAATGAAGCCTACTACTAAAAGGCTCACAAACACCGTACCTACCATGAAAAGGTACATGTGATTACAACATCCTCATGCAAAAATTCAGAGGTAAAAACAAAAACCTCGAAAAATAAAGCATGCAAAAGACTTAAAGAGTGAAACAGAAACTCAACGGAAAGCAAAAGTCATACTAGCATTAATATATTAAAACGGCTAAGCAAAAACTAAGTATTAACTTATACTTAGCCGTATAGAATTTTTATACATTGAGGTGCCCCTAAGTTGTCATTTGGGGACTTTAAATAGATCCAAATTTACCCCCGATGGGGCTGGGGGTAACCACCAATTGATACAAAGAAAAAAAAAAGGGTAAACCAACTAAACTTCTTCAGGAGGGGGTTTGACTTCACTGGCAGAAGGAGCGGGAGCAACTAGGGATGAAGAGAGGTTATGACCTTGTTTCTCCATGGCTTCCTTCGTTTTATCTATTTCAGCACTAAGGTCGAAACCCTCTTGACTCATTTCCGTCAATGTGTCAAGGCGAGAATTCATATACGCCCAGATCACATCAACAACAACCACCTCTTCAAGATCTTCATAATCCCTTGCCCATTCTTGAAGCTCAGCTCTCAATCCGTCCATCTCCGCTTCACCAGCTTCATGGGCGGCCCTTAACGGTACAATCGACTCCTCTAGAGTTTGAACTTTATCTAAAGCCTTACGAAGGTCCTCTTGAGTACGAGTGAGTGATTGCACGAGCTCGCCTGAGTATTCCTCCTTCTGCCCCAACAAGTTTTTCAAGTATCTAATATCCTCTGAGGCGCGGGATAGCTGCTCAACAAATGAGGACTCCAGAACACTCTTGTCTTTATCAGCCTGACTGGAAAAAACCTTCTCTACTGCCAGTTCTGCCGCCATGAGCCTTATCTGCCGCTTCAAGGTACTCATTTCCTCTTCTAAGGAATCCATGTCAATCCTTAGGCTATCATACTGTGATTTCCAATTATTAACATCGGCCTGAAACTCTTTTGTCTCCTGGTCCTTATTTGAGATCCTCTTCATAAGCTCCATGCCTATAAGATTAATATACAAGAAATAAACCAATCAGATATGATAAATTTCATATACGAAAATGAAAGAGGATAACCTGCATCATACCTTCAAAGAGGTATGCACAACTTCATTGGCCCATGTAAGAGCACTATGGCTGGCTAGCTTGACTTTCTCAGTAGAACCTATCAAAGGCTTGAGCCACACTTCGAGCTCACCCGTTTTCTTGAATAGATTCCCCTCAGCTGGAACCTCTATAACCACCTGCCGCATCTCTCTGCTGGAAGACCCTACTTCCCTAGCGGAAGGCATAGAATCAGGCAAAGATGAAGCAGCAACAGGCACAGAGGGTTGAGGAGCTGGAGAAGCCACGGGCAAAGCAGAAGGCACGGAGGGTTGAAGAGTTGAGGAAGCCACGGGAAAAGCAACAACAGAAGCCATAATAGCCAAAGGAGCAGATGAGACAACTTCTCTTAAAGAAGCAGGAAAGACAACAGCCAAAGGGACATTGTCAGGAGCAAGGTCAAAACCTTCATGGAACAGGTAATCCACAGACTTATGAATGGGGAAATGTGAAATATCTTCTAAGGTAGAGGGATCAACCACAAACACGGAAGGCAAGGTCATGGGTGTAAACTCATCATCTGAAACCACCCGCCTTCTCCGTGGCCTGTGTACTAAAGCACCTTTTTCTTCTTATTCTTCTTCTTCTACGGAACGAGACTCCCCAATCTTCCTCTTCGAGGAAGACGAACCAACAATAATCTCTTGGGCCTGAGCCAAATACATCTTCGGGATAGATGAAGCAGACACCCCACGAGCGGAGAACCCTATCAAAAGGGAAAAGGTTAAGCGACAAAGAAAGAAGAGACTCGAGTAAGGAAAGAAGGAAGAACAAAAGCTTCACTTACCGTGGGTCTTTACATGCCAACCATACCTCCCAGCGAGGTACTTCCAAGATCACTCTTCTAAAGTAGCAACGGACAATAATTTTTCTACCCAATCACGGATACCGGAGACATTCTCAACAGTATCCATGATTGCTGAGAGAAGAAAAAACAGATACGGTGTTAGTAAAACATTTCAAGTCAGAACGAGGAAAAGTAAATAGATGTGAGCTAAAGCATACTCACGTGCACGATTCCACTTCTCAGGGAAGGGAAGATTTTCTTCAACCACTAAACCAACAGTGGGTACAACAACATACCGGAGGTACCAACCCTTATCCTTATTATCTCCAGGGGTTACCATCACTCTTTTGCTCCTAGCAGTCAGAGTAAAACCCCCTTCACGAAACAAGGTAGGAGAGTAGAGATGAATAAGATGGTTGAAAGTAAAAGGAACCGACGCTAAAGAAGCTAAACTCCTAAGACATGCGACAACTCGCCACACAAGCGGACTAACTTGTCCTAAGAAGATATTGAAGAAATGACAGAATTCAATTATAACTGGGTCAATGGGAGGTCTAAAGCCTAGAGTAAAAGGGTATGTATAAACAAAAGAATATCCCGTCTTGTAAGACATAATTCTTTGATTACTATTCGGAATGAAGACAAGGAATTCATGCCTCCAAAAACACTCCTTACGAACAAGGGAAATCTGACCCTCGGTTATAAGGGTTGGATACCTTTCGACACTCTCAAGGGAAGAAGATTGGTCTACAAGAACTTGATTATCTCTAGCAAAGACAAACTCAGCAGGAACAATTTCATCAACTCCAGGTTCACGAAGGCGTTCACCTCTACCTCTAGACAAATACCGAGAAGCCCTAAACCTCGGAGAAACTAGAGACCTAGAGGAAGGAGGGGGAACTATCTGAGAAGAAGAGGAGCTTCTCGAAAGAGTGGATCCTAGACTCCTAAGCCTACCACCCCTCCGACTGCTAGTCGGAGCAGAAGATGGCGTTAAATTTTCAATATCTATTACTCTCTGAGGTTGATTTGAAGAAGACATGTTTACAAAGGCAAGAAGAAAGTTCTTTACAAAAGACAAAGTTAGAGAGTATTTCATGGAAGCAAAGAAAAGAAGAAAGGTATTTATACTTGAGGACAACCGTCAAACATGGAAAAAAAGAAAAATAATGATGAAAAGTCATAATTGAAGATGTCACTTCGGGACTGACACAACCGCAAAAAGCCCTAAAAAGTGCCGAGTAAATGCAGAACCAATCCGAGTAGGACACGTGGTATGAGCATTAAATGGAAGTGACGAACGACGCCTATGGTTCAGAGAAGGATACAATGTTCGAGGTAAAGCGGCGGCAAAATATTTCCGCCATAAATGAGTATCCACTTACCATATATTAATCGATAAATATATGGTGAGTGGGGGACTATCTGTATTGGTAAAAAAAGAGTTTCGCACGTAAGACTGATCTTGAGAAGTCAGCCAATTATGTGGACACAGGAGAACGCGACAGCTGGATGTGATTCCTTGAAGAGGTACGGTACAAAGAGGCACGATTCAATAAACCCTCGAGCTCATCAGCCACGGGATACTCAACCTGGTCAAGAAAGGGAAGAGACACGGTCAAAATGAATCTGGACAAAGCTACGGGCAAATTCAAGAACCCACAATTGATTACTCGTACGTTAAGTAACCGTAGCCCAATTACCGTTATCCTTTGTAACGCTCCATTAATGTCATAATTAGTCATTAATTGGAAATCATAGCAAGAGTTGTGCGTTATATCAAGGAATATCCTATATAAGGGAGGGGAATACAGCTTGTAAAGGCATCTGATTCTCGAATACAATCTACTTAGCTTTTCGATATTTCTGCAATATTGTCTATTACTCGTTTTTCCCTATTTTTTTGATTATCAGTAACCTGTGTTCATCCTAGAAATAGCTTTAGTTAAAGGATCTAATTCTTTGGTTAAACAGTTATGTCTCACTTGGGATGGCTTAGCCGGTGTCACGACCCAAAATCCATTAAAGTCGTGATGGCGCCGGACCCCACTGTCAGGCAAGCCAACACTTAATAAATAAATAAAATCTTTATTTTAAAATTCTCGAAGTCATTCCTTTTTCATTTTCTTAAATAATAATTAGCGAACTTCCACTGAGTGAACAATAATATCTTAACAAATTTAAATAGTGAATAAATCCCATAATTATCCCAGAACCCGGTTTCACAAGCGCATGAGCAATTTTTTTTTTTCTAGGAATTATACATGTACTACAATACGTGTCCGGAATACAAACTGGACAAGAAATTTAAAATAAAATAAAATACATCTAAGGAAGACTTTGCCGGATGCGGTCATCTCCGGATGGTGCAGCTCGTCTAAGTCTCCAAGTCAGCCACATCACTGCGTCAAGCAGGGCCGCTAGCTATGAATGTACTTGTGCAATAAAAATACACAACAAGTGTAGCATGAGTACGAAAACAACGTGTACTCAGTAAGTATCCCGCCTAACCTCGAAGAGGTAGTGATGAGAGGTCGACTTTGACACTTACTAAAGGTCAAATTAATATAATCAAGGGTGACACTAAACATGGATATCGTAGGCAATTTATCAAATAGCAACAGGAAATAGCAACTTCTTCCACATTTTATATTCTTAAATCCTCGTCATTTCAGTTGACAATTTAAAATCTCCAGGCTAGTAATCAAGTGAAAATTACAGCAAGTACGCAGTAAATATCATGCGCAAGCAATGCCGAGGGTCGAACGGCCCGAACTAACATAAATGTATATTGTGCTCTGCCAAAGGGTCGAACGACGCGAATCATAGATGCATCTATTAACCCGTCGTAGCGTACGACTCACTCCCATGAGAGTAGTGGAAGAAATCACCCCGCTCGCGGAATATAAATTGTGAAGCGGTCACACACAGTCATGCACAATAAAATAGTCCACCCCAACTACATCGGGAAAACAAATACTCAAGTAAATGACAAACTTTTCTTTTAAAGGTCACAAAAATAGTATTTAAATCTTTTCCAGAAATCCATTTTTACCAAGTTCGGTAAGGTTTAAATACTTTTTTTTCATCAATAAGATTACAAAAACGGCAAATAAAACATATTTTTGGGTCCTAGACTACTCGGACATAAACATGATAGTAGCTATGCACGGACTCTCGTCACCTCGTGCATACGTAGCCCCCACAAATAGTAGCACCTATTTTATTATTTCACCTATGGGGACAATTCCCTCTTACAAGGTTAGAAAGGAGACTTAGGCCTCATTTATTTTTTTTAAGATTAAGACGTCTGAATCTGAATACACATCTGAATATCAAGATGTGTATTAAGATTAAGACATCTGAATCTGAATACACATCTGAATATATTAAGATTTGAATAGAAATAATTACGACTGTTTGATTTTAACATCTGAATGTATAAAATTTATTTTTATTTGAAAATTAATTAACATAAAATTCAAATGAAATATTCTATCAATAAAATATATAATTTTTTAAAATATGATAGTTGTTGGTGGTGATGGCTAACGGGTGAATGGCGACTAGAGGCGGTGGTTGGTGGTAGTTTTGGTTCATGATGGTGGTTCATGCTAGTAGCTAGTAGTGATTGGTAGTGGTGGCGATTATGATTGAGGATGGTGGTGGTGGTTAGTGATAGTTAATAATGGCAGGTGGTGGTAATAGTTGTGACTGAGGAAGGTGGTGGGTGGGTGGTGGTAGGTTATAATGATGGCAGTGCCGGTTGTGGTTGTTGATGGTGATGGGGTGTGGATGAGTGTTGATTGTGGGTGAGAATGATGGTGGTCAGAGTGGTGGGAATAGTGGGCGGTGATGGCCGATAATGGTGGCGGCTATGAATGAGGATGATGGTGGTGTAGTAGTAGTGGAGGAGGTGGTACTGGGGTAGTGGTGGTGGTTGAGTATGGCAGCATGGTGGTAGGTTATAATGATAAGCGGTGGTGGCAGTTAATAATGTGTATGTGACAGCATCTTAATGAAATCAAGTCTCTATTATAGATCTTAATCAAACAGACATATTCAGACCCATTAAGTGGCCGTGAAGTAAAAAAACAAACAAACTTAATGATTAAGATCTGAATAATTAAGATTCAAACTTTAAAAACAAACACACTTAATGTCTCAGATCTGAATGATTAAGATTCAGACCTCCATTAAGTGCAAACAAATGAGGCCTTACCTCGCTCCGAAGATTCATAACCGGCCTCCAAGCCCTTCCGACGACTCAAATTGATGCACAACGCCCCAAAACTATCCAATAACGGGCAAACCAATGAAAATATACTCTAAGACTTATAAAAATTCAATTTATATAAATTTCCAACTCCGCTCGGAAAGTTGACAAAATGACCCGCGGGCCCACGTGCCCGGATTCCGAAATTTTCTTGAAGATAAACTCTACCCATACTAACTCAAATATATCATTTACTCTAATTTTTATGCTCAAATCCGTGGGCAAAATCCAAAAATACACATTCTAGGTCTTCTTCAAAAATCCCAGATTTCTACAAATTTCTCCCTCTAATCCATGCATAATTCAAGTATTTAACTCAAGATGGGGGAGAAATCACTTCACTTATGGAAGATGCTGAAAATACCACTCCAAAATCACTCCAAAATCGCCCTCCATCGAAGAAATGATGTGCAAATGAGCCAAGACCTCGGTTTTAAAATACACACTGCCCAAGCCCGATTTTCGCACATGTGGCCTCCAACCTCGCACCTGCACGCCCGCAGGTGCGCCTATGCACCCGCACCTGCGGCTTGCTCCTCCCCAGCCGGGCTCCACACCTGCGCTCCCTCTTCCGTGTGCGCTTCCGCATGTGCAGAAATAACTCACACCTGCACCCCAAGCAAAGCCAGCCTAACCTCGCACCTGCGACGCCAAAGCCGCACCTGCGGCCCTTGTTGCGCAGGTGCGGTCACACCAGACACCAGCAACCTTAGCCCTTCCTCAACTCCAAATTCGATCCGTTAACCACCCGGAATCCACCCGAGGCCCCCGGGACCCCGTCTAATCACATCAACCTGTTTCAAAACATAATGCGGACCTGCTCGAGGCCACAAATCGCATCAAATAACATCGAAACAATGGATCGCAACTCAATTCGATCCTTATGAACTTTAAAGTTTCCAATTTCTACATTCGATGCCGAAACCTATCAAATCACGTCTGATTGACCCCAAATTTTGCACACAAGTCACATTCAACATTACAGACCTGCTCCAACTTTCGGAATCGTATTCCGACCCCGATATAAAAATTTCCACTTCCGGTCGGATTTCTCAAAAACCTTCAAATTTCTATCTTTAGCCAAATTACTTCAAAATAACCTACGAACCTCCGAATTCGCTTCCGATCGCGCTCCCAACTCCAGAATCACCATACGGAGCTATTCGTAGACTCGAAATCCCAGACGGACGTCAATATCACTAAAATGCACTTCAACCCAGACTTATGAAATTTCTTCTAAAATGCTGACTTCTATAATATGCGCCGAAACGCTTACGGGTCATCCAAAACCTGATCCGAACATACGCCCAAATCCGAAATCATCATACGAACCTGATGGAACCTTCATATCCTGATTCTGAGGTCGTTTACTCAAAAATCCAGTCTTAGTCAATTCTTCTAACTTAAGGCTTCTGAAATGAGAATTTTCTTTCCAAATTGACTCTAAACTTCCTGAAATTCAATTCCAACCATACCTATAAGTCATAACACCTAAAATGAAGTTGCTCATGGCTTCAAACCGCTGAACGACGCGCTAGATCTAAAAACGATCGGTCGGGTTGTTACATTCTCTCCCACTTAAACATATGTTCGTCCTCGAACGTGCTAAGAACAACTCTAGAGTTATCTGAAATCACTGTTTAACACCTCGTGCACCTTCCTGTGCTACCACAACCTAGTTGAGTACATTGGCTTGGTCAAACCTGAAGATATCCTCTTTCATTTAGGCAATGGGACTTAGAACCAGGTCTTCATCATCCAAAATCCTCTGCTAGGCCTGTTTCCAATATATGAACACTATATCAACTACCACACGATGTACCAGAACATGACTGCATACCTTTACTGAATTATCACCATGCACCGTATAATTCATCATCTAACCACAATGACATTCCCTGAACCTTAATAGCCAAAATTTCACGAATATGATGCTTTCGATGCACCTCATGACATACATATAGGTCCTGCTATAACGCTTACGATACCACCACAACAGAGTAGAGGTATAGAAATATACAACCAACTGCAGAGTTAACCAATCATTGAATCTCTCCTCTCGACTAGAATCATCACCTCATTATGAATCGAATAATGGTATCTGTCATTTAATACACTTCACAAAATCTTATCGCACTGATCCCTGGTCCAATAATCTCGTCTCACCCAGTATGAACTGCTCAGACAACAAATCACCCCAAACATGACCAACAGTCTCACATGATACCACAACGCGCCAATAGGCCATAACTCGAACATGATACATAAAAAAATGACTCAGGAAAAGGATGCTCAACTCACGCAACTTATTATGAACTCTCCTCAGAAAATAGAAAGCAAAACACAGAAAATAGATATAGGGAACCGTACTCAACATCACACTGTTGCGGCGCGCAACCCGATCTAAATAACATGCCCGTTTCGGCGTGCCACCCGATCCAAATAACATGCCTGTGGCGGCGTCCCACCTGATCCAAATAACATAATCGTGGCGGTGTTCCACCCGATCCAAATAATATAAATTTCACGTAAGAAGACAGACACCGAGCTAAATTTCTCATTACCACAAATATCGAACATCGGTCACAAGCATGCTAAGTGCAAAATACCATCCTGGGGAGACTGATAAAGCTGTATGCTACAAAACTCAAGCACAACTGAGGTGCGATATATATATATATATATATATATATATATATATATATGTATATATACATACTCTGGATCTCAAGAGCCATCCTGCTCACATAACATCATCACTACGCCGAAACTCAACACATAGGATAATATCAAGTTGTTTCCCAACTCACACGGCACAACAGAATATTACATGAGATGAACGAAGACGGAATAACATTTTCTGTTCTAATACCTTTCCATGAAAAGCGTTATACCGAAATGAACACGCATGACTCATACGGAGCCCATAATCATATTTAAATCCACCCATAAATATCGAGCCTACCTTGCTCGCGCCGAACTAGGCCAATAGCTTTACCTGGGTCCATATTAACCCACTTCCTCTCATAATACGCAAGAACGACCATCATAGCCGAGACAAACACCCCAGAATCCACAATCGAATGAACCGAACACCTTCCAGGAATAAATTCTCAAATAAGCAATATTACACATCTTTATACTCAGTCCAAATCTTCAATCCATTAAGTGACTACATGTCACACTCATACGATCATCCCGTGGTCACATCCCACGACCTTCCACATAAGGTAGCAAGTCTTCACATCCACCACTGACCACACTAATGTTGTAAAACAAATCAAGAACCCATAACTAGGATGCAAAGCCTCTTTCACCAGACACCGATCTCAGGTGACACTAAAGACAACACCAGCTTACTCTAAACATTCAAATTCCTTTTCTTGCTCATCCGAGCTCATGACATCCTTGTCAACACCGAACCGCAACCTCGATCCTTACTTCCAGATTTCATACCGTTCACTGCACCTAACGTGCCAATATGCATTAGCACATGAATCTCGCCATAACTCCTAAACCGCTAATAAGGTAAACCCTTCATCATATAAAGACCTTTTACTTAACTCAATTCAAGAGAACCATCACAACACACGAGTGAATTCTCATAATCACAAAACATGCAAATCCTCGAACTCCACCTTTGCAGGACATAACTGATTCATCTGTATACCTCAAACTGAAACTGATACGACACTCAGCCGCGCAATCGAATTATCAACAGTAGACTCCCCCACTTGGATCAAGCCATAGATCGATATGAACAATAACTCACAATGCCCATACGCTAACACCGCCACGATACCATAGTGAGAATCAATTAAACTTTCCATAAGCTCATTTAACACGACCCCTCTCGTACCTTAATTCAATTCGCACTCTCCGCAGGAATAAGGATAACCCCAATCAACACATAGCAACTCAATTCACACTCACCTTGAGTGACTCCATTCCACGAGACCATTTCGTTTCCAGACCCACGAACCGTTTTCATGCCCTCCTTGTATGCATATTCACATCTTTGACCGGTATACCCATTCCGATAACTTTTCCATGAACGCGAAGTCATTTTCTCATTCTTACGAACCCCAATGCTACTCTACACGCCAAAGATAATGTAGAACACTCCAACCATTTTCTCTTTCCCATAATTTTGCGGCAAAAGCTCGATTCTTAACCTTACGGTGGGCTTAAAATCCTTAGACACCACCTTCTAAACTTTGAATACATTGGAACCATTGTTGAGAGTCACCCACTCTGGCTTAGTCCCGAATATAATCAACTCTACGGCTTCGCTGGCACCTGAACACCCATCTTGATAAAGCACCCGACTCAATCCCTTCACTTGTAAATTACCTTTGTACTAAGCATAAATCATGAATCTTTCCAAAGCCTAAACCTAATTCAATAAGGCCAACCCTTGCATACCTTTATCAAATCCCATGCTCAATTACTATTCTACTCTTTTCCCCTTAGCTGCAATAACTTGCCAACACGCTGACAATCTGCAACCCCATGAGAAAATAATCCTGCAACCCAATCGCAGGCGGTGAGACTCTCCTACTTAGCCCAAAGCTGCTCCTTGCACCACTCTAGACCCCACCAAACTTCTTTCTCCACTGCTGACATGATCTTGCTCAACCAACCCGTCAAATCCTTCTAAATTCTCCGGTCAGTATTCCATGAATTCTCTAATTCTCTAGCATCACTCGTATATTCGGACCCCCTCCGAATAGCCACTAGAATTCCTCGCAGAAACTTGCCAACCACACGATCGCTAACCTGCTCACATGAGATAACCCTCCTGCGGAAATTACCAATTGACACCTTCCAACGACATTGTACTGCATAGTCTCTATGACATCAATACTCCATCCTATGCCCGTCCTCATTTACCAACTTTACCAGTCCGTCCGCTCCTCATGGACATCCACTAAAAACGCGACAACATATTCCAACTCACCGCTATATTGCATCCTTCTTCATCCCGATCAACTCCTCTTTGTCATATCTAACCTTCCGCCTAAATAGCCAATATTTCAATTTAAGTCCGTGTACCCAATCATAGTCCACTAAAATTCCCAAATCACTCCAAACTTCCCCTCAAGAGGTGTATCTATCTTACCACAAAACTCATATGCTACCCTGCCACTCTCCCACTTTGGTTAAACTCACTCCTGCAAGCAACTACCTGACTTTCTTTTCTTACACCTGGACTTTTAGAAATTTAACCGCACCTGACACTTCCCACGTGTCCTTTCTCATCCCTTGTTGTACAGTCGTTGCCTTAGGACAATAACTATCTTTGTAGCACTTAAACCAGAAGATCACCATAACTTCAAACATTTTCGAAGATCGTCTTTCTCGAGACGCCTTTCGTAGAAATACTTATTCAATACCGAACCACCGCACACCGCGACCTCTGACAACCGCTTCAATATTACTTCACAACATTCTGACCAAATGCAACCAAAGAAACTATAACACCGGCGAGCTTAACATATTCAATTCGATCAAAAATAGTGATACCACATCATAGATGAAAATTCCACCTCTCTTGAAAACACCAAGTCTTATTATTCTTTCAACCCAAATTTGAACATTCATAGTTCAATTGTCTTTCCTCCGCCGGAACTAAAATACTGAAATCTAGAAATCATGCTCTGAGAAGACCTCATTTCAAGTCATAGCAAGTGCTTCGCGACGCGTAAGATTGAATAAGAAGAAAACGTAGGCATAAGCCTTAAAGGAATCAAATCGCACAATAAGGAATCAAGAAGTGAATTACTCCTAACAGCCCTGTAGCCTTTGGAAGATAAGTACAGACGTCTCCGTACCGATCCGTAAGACTCTACTAGACTTGCTCATGACTCGTGAGACCTAAGGGAACCTAGGGCTCTGATACCACGTTGTCACGATCCAAAATCCATTAAGGTCGTGATGGCGCCAGACACCACTGTCAGGCAAGCCAACACTTAATAAATAAATTAAATCTTTATTTTAAAACTCTCGAAGTCATTCCTTTTTCATTTTCTTAAATAATAATTAGCGACCTTTCACTGAGTGAACAATAATATCTTAACAAATTTAAATAGTGAATAAATACCATAATTATCCCAGAACCCGGTGTCACAAGTGCATGAATAATTTTTTTCTCTAGGAATTATACATGTACTACAATACTTGTCCGGAATACAATTTGGACAAGGAATTTAAAATAAAATACAATACATCTGAGGAAGACTCTGTCGGTTGCGGTCTTCTCCGGCTGGTGCAGCTCGTCTAAGTCTCCAAGTCAACCACATCACTATGGCAAGAAGGGCCACTAGCTATGAATGTACCTATGCAATAAAAATGCACAACAAGTGTAGAATGAGTACGAAAATAATTAAGTATCCCGCCTAACCTCGAAGAGGTAGTGACGAGAGGTCGACTTTGACACTTACTATAGGTCAAATTAATATAATCAAGGGTGACACTAAGCATGGATTTCGTAGGCAACTTATCAAGTAGCAACATGAAATAGCAACTTCTTCCACATTTAATATTCTTAAATCCTCATCATTTCAGTTGACAATTTAAAATCTCCAGGCCAGTAATCAAGTAAAAATCACAGCAAGTACGCAGTAAATATTATGCGCAAGCAATGTCGAGGGTCGAACGACCCGAACCAACATAAATGTAAGATGTGTACTGCCGAAGGGTCGAACGACGTGAACCATAGATGCATATATTAATCCGCCATGGCGTACGGCCCGCTCCCATGAGAGTAGTGGAAGAAATCAACCCGCTCGCGGAATATAAATTGCGAAGCGGTCACACACATTCATGCACAATCAAACAGTCGACCCCGACTACATCGGGAAAACAAATACTCAAGTAAATGACAAATTTCTCTTTTAAAGGTCACAAAAATAGTATTTAAATCTTTTCCAGAAATCCATTTTTACCAAGTTCGGTAAGGTTTAAATACTTTATTTTCATCAATAAGATTACAAGTACGGCAAATAAAATATGTTTTTGGGTCCTAGACTATCCGAACATAAACATAATAGTAGCTACACACGGACTCTCGTCACCTCGTACGTACGTAGCCCCCACAAATAGTAGCACCTATTTAATTATTTCACCTATGGGTACAATTTCCCCTTACAAGGTTATAAAGGAGACTTACCTCGCTATGAAGATTCATAACTGGCCTCCTAGCCCTTCTGACGACTCAAATTGATTTACAACGCCCCAAAACTATCCAAATAACGGGCAAACCAATGAAAATATACTCTAATACTTATAACAATTAAATTTATATAAATTTCCAACTCCGCTCGGAAAGTTGACAAAATTACCCGCGGGCCCACGTGCCCGATTTTCGAAATTTCTCGAAGATAAACTCTACCCATAGTCTTACTAACTCAAATATATCATTTACTCTAATTTTCATGCACAAATCCGTGGGCAAAATAAAAAAATACACATTCTAGGTCTTCTTAAAAAATCCCAGATTTCTAAAAATGTCCCCATCTAATCCATGCATAATTCAAGTATTGAACTCAATATGGGGGAGAAATCACTTACCTTATGGAAGATGCTGAAAATACCACTCCAAAATCGCCCTCCATCGAAGAAATGATGTGCAAATGAGCCAAGACCTCGATTTTAAAATACACACTGCCTAAGTCTGATTTCCGCATCTGCGGCCTCCAACCTCGCATCTGTGCCCCCGCAGGTGCGCCCATGCACTCGCGCCTGCGGCTTGCTCCTCCCCTGCCGGGCTCCGCACCTGCGCCCTCTTTTCCGCATCTGCTCTTCCGCGGGTGCGGAAATAACTTGCACTTGTACCCCCAGCCAAGCCAGCCTAACCTCGCACCTGCGACGCCAAAGCCGCACATGCGGCCCTTGTTGCGCAATGCGGTCACACCAGACACCAGTTGCCTTAGCCCTTACTCAACTCTAAATTCGATCCGTTAACCATCCGGAATCCACATGAGGCCCCCGGGACCCCGTCCAATCAAACCAACCTGTTCCTAAATAGAATGCGGACCTTCTCGAGCTTCAAATCGCATCAAACAACATCGAAACAATGGATCGCAACTCAATTCGATCCTTAAGAACTTTGAAATTTCTAACTTCTACATTCGATGCCGAAACCTATCAAATCACGTCCAATTGACCCCAAATTTTGCACACAAGTCACATTCAACATTACAGACCTGCTCCAACTTTCGGAATCGTATTCGGATCCCGATATCAAAATTTCCACTTCCGATCGAATTTCTCAAAAACCTTCAAATTTCTATCTTTAGCCAAATGACTTCAAAATAAGCTACAGACCTTCAAATTCGCTTCTGATCGCGCTACCAACTCCAGAATCACCATACGGAGCTATTCCTAAACTCGAAATCGCAAACGGACATCAATATCACTAAAATTCACTTCAACCCAGACTTATGAAATTTATTCTAAAATGTTGACTTCTACAATATGCGCCGAAACGCTCCCGGGTCATCCAAAACCCGATCCGAACATACGTCCAAGTCTGAATCATCATACGAACCTGATGGAACCTTCAAACCCCGATTCTGACGTTGTTTACTCAAAAATCTAGTCTTAGTCAATTCTTCCAACTTAAGGCTTCTGAAATGAGAATTTTCTTTCCAAATTGGCTCTAAACTTCGTGAAATTCAATTCTGACCACACCTACAAGTCATAACACCTAAAATGAAGCTGCTCATGGACTCAAACCACTGAACGACGTGCTAGAGCTCAAAACGAACGATCGAGCCTAGACTGGACTCCGTGTAAAAAGACACGGTGGTATTATAAATTGTGACACTTGGCATTAAGAGACTATTAATCAAAAGGATGGAAAGAAGAAATAAGGAACAATATGTCCCCTACTTGTGATTCTCTATTCCTGTGAAGTGCTATGTGATTTCCATGACTGCTTTCCTACCTGTTTATTGCTTATTCTATTTTAGAGTGGAATTGTTCATACATACTAGTACTATTCGACGGTACTAACGTCCCTTTTTTACGGGGGCGCTACATCTTTGAATGGATGTAGGTGGTTCTATTGTAGATAGCGCTGATCGCTGATAGTGGTACCCTCACTCTTTCTCCTCACAGCAGTCTTGGTGAGCCCCGTTTCTTCCCGGGATCATGTATAGTATATGTTGTTCTTCCTTTGCATAAGTTACTATATTTTGAGGTATATTCGGGGCCTTGTTCCTGGCATTGTCACGTTTGTCTTTTGTATCTATAGAGGCTCCATAGACGTTTATGTGGGTCATGTATGGGTATCGGGGATGTTATCGAATCAAGTTGTATGTTGAAATCCTATTCCACATAATCATAAAATGTAAGTATTTTTGGAAGTTTTATTATCGCATATTGTATGTAAGGAAGAATGAATTAGCAACGTATGCATATCTATATAACCTCTCCCCGGGTTAATAAACGGTGATGCGTTCCCTTTTTAGGATATGAATGAGTCGGGTAGGATATGTTTTCAAGGCTTGCTCGATTGGGTTCACTCGGTTGAGCACCGGTCGTGCTCCTTGAGGTTGGGGCGTGACATAGATGCGGTGGTTGGTGGTAGATTTGATTGATGGTGGTGGCTCAGGGTAGTAGCTAGTGGTGATTAGTAGTGGTAGCGATTATGATTGAGGATGGTAGCGCTGAGTAGTGATAGTTAATAATGGCGAGCGATGGTGGTAGTTGTGATTGTGGAAGGTGGTTTGTATGTGGTGGTAGTTTATAATGATGGGTAGTGCCGATTATGATTGTCGATGGTGATGGGGTGATTAGTTGTGGTAATTGAGGTGGATGTGTGTTTGTGGTTGAGAATAATGGTGGTGGGAGTGGTGTGGATGGCGGGTGGTGGTAGTCAGTTATGGTGGTTGAGTATGGTGGTGGTGGTGGTGGCGGCGACATGGTGGCATGGCGGCATGACGATAGTTTATAATGGTAAGCGGTTGCGACAATTAATAATGAATATGGATGATAGCATCTTAATGAAATTAAGTCTCTGTTATGGATCTTAATCATACAGACCTATTCAGACCCATTAAGTGGTTGTGAAGTAAAAAAAAAAATACACTTAATGATTAAGATCTGAATGACTAAGATTCGTACTTTAAAAACAAACGCACTTAATGTTTGAGAACTAAATGGTTAAGATTCAGACCTCCATTAAGTGCAAACAAATAAGATCTTATTATCTTTATTTGAAGTAGTAAATTGCCTCATTAAGAATGCAAAATTAAGAATTTCTCTTAACTTTGATGTATACAAGGTATAAAATTATATTTTTTTCATCTTTTTATCGTATTGTAGATAATGATGTTGTTCGTTTAAACTTTCATCAAATAGCTGATTGTTCCCATTGTTGAAATACTTGCGAGACCAATTTGGATGTATTCTAGATTAGTTTACAAATAAATTGATATGTCTTTTATTCTAGAAAATTATTAATATATATGACACTTGTAGCTTCTTAATGTATTCTCTTGTAAAATATTCGAATATAGTGGGAAAATAATACCATGGCAAAATGCATAAACCCCCTGAACTATGAACCAAACCCCTATTACACACTTTCTGACCACGAAAATTATCTGATACGCTCATCCTTTTTCAAAGTATGTCTAATACACACTTATTTTGCTACGTGGCTCGCGCGTGCTTAACAAGAAAAAATGAGCGCGTAAAACTTGTAAATATTTTTTCGAAATTCATATTTTAGTGCCACGTGTCAAAATAATAGTAATATTTTCCTTATTTCCGATTTTATCAAATTAAAAAAGCTTCTAAGCATCCCTTTTATCTCGATCTTCCCCAAACTACCAGGAACACCCCTCCCCCCTCCGATCTTCCCCAAACTCCCTTCTTGTTTCATTTTTTGTCTGCCATTTACAAAATTCACCAAAACTCATGATGCAGAATTTAATGAAGGTACTGTAAATTTTCCTTAAAATTTCCTTCCAAACTTTTCGTGCTTCATTTTCTATCATTAAAACCCCCCTAAACATCTAATCTTTGCATAAATAATCTTTTGTATTTCATAAAAGTTGACTGAAATGATAAAATCACTAACTCCGTTTCTGTCATATAAGGGAAGATTTGAGAGTTTATTCACACTGAAGTTGTTTAATTCATGAAAATGAGATTTGTTTAATTCATGAAAATGGAAAACTGACTTGCTTTGTTTAACTGTGGTATGTGATCTGAAAATGGAGGAGGGAAATGGGGACAAGGGAATTGCAATTTTAGTTTCATCTCTTTCATTCTTGGCCTTGGGTTTGTTATAAAAGTTGAATTTGCGTGAAGGTTAAGAAGCAATACAATGACTTTTTTTCAGTGGTGTCAATTGTAGCGGAAGGCAAAAGAAGATTGAGATGTTAGAGGATTTTTTAAATTGGGGGTATAAGAGTAATTTTAAATATTTTCTCTCAAAAATAATAACGACACGTGTCATGGTCTTATTGGTGCGTGACATTCCACAATTTTTTTAATTGTATAAAAAAATAGGTGTGTATTAGACACACGCTGAAAAGGTTGAGTGTATAAGATATTTTCGTGCTCAGGAAGTGTGTTACAAGGATTTGATGCATAATTCAGGGGGTAACTTATGTATTTTTCCTAATACCATTGATATCAAATTTTCAATTTGATGTTTGTGTTTGACATCGACTGGAGGTTAAAATGAATATTATAGCACGGAATATTTTTTATGTTAATTGGAGCAACTTAATAAGTTATAATTTATGTAAATTATTAAAACAAATTGATTGTAAATTGTTATCGTCAATATCATTCTCTATCCGTGATTAACTGGATATAATAATGATTATTTATTTATCAAAAAATTAACTAAACACCAGCAAATAATGATTTTAATAAAATTGTAATGTTGAACCCGTATACGGGCCTTTTCTCATCTAGTAAGTAAAGAAAATAAAAGAAGCAAGAGTTACAACTATTTATATTATGTTGTTCAAGAAACAATACATGTGGTCAAAGCTTAATAGATTTTTCATACTGGCCAGTGATCCTGGCTTCTGCGGTTACATCTTTCTTACATATATATCTTGCGGTAAAAATAAAATTTGGTTAATTCAAACGTTTGAATGGTACATCAACCTCTCGAAGATGTTTAAAGGAAGAAAGACAACCAGGCAATGGTCCTACATTCTTGTTATGAGAAACAAAGAGGACAGAAAGTTCACTAAGTCCACATACGGAGTTTGGTAACACAACAGATAACTGGTTGTTATCGACCATCAATTGTTGCAAATATTTTAAGTTCCCTAAAGTTGAAGGAATAGGCCCCATTAGCTGATTATTTGATACAGAAAATCTCAAAAGTGATGTCAAATAGCCAACTGAAGGAGGTATGATTCCACTGAGCCGATTATTTTCGAGTCTCAAATGTTGTAATGTAGACCATTGGCCTGGATTTAAAGGTAATGGTATTTCTCCCACGAGCTGATTTTGTGCTAGGTAAAGGCCTGAAATAAAATGTAATTTTGTAACTGAAAATGGGATTTTCCCAGTTAATGAATTATTCGACAAATAAAGCTCCTGTAGTGCTTGAAAATTCCCAATACTTTCTGGTATACCCCCTGTCAATATATTATTTTCAAGATTCAAGAATTCCAAATTTGTCAAGTTTGAAATGGACTCAGGTAATGCACCAGAGATTTGATTGTTTTGTAAAGTCAGTTTTTTAAGATTTTTGAGAACACCAATTGATGAAGGAATTTGGTCTGTTAATCCAATTAGTCTACTAAGATCAATGGATTCTAGAGAGGTGAGAAGAGTAATTGAAGGAGAGATAGAGCCGGTCATAGTATTTGATACAAAAAATGGAGCAAATTCATCGCCGGCGTCATAGTAACCAGGGAGATTAATTTCTACAACTCTGCCTGTTTCAGAGTTGCAAGAAATGCCAGCCCAATTGCAGCAATCTTGGCCAATCCAGTTTTTTAGCCTACCAGAAGAATCAGAATGTATTGCAGCTTTGAAATCAGTGAGACCCTTGAGATCATTAGGGTGACATGCCTTACTTTCACTAATGGTTATCATAAGAGAGACCATTGCAAGAAAGCAGATAAAGTGATAAGATGCCATTTTATCTGCAAAACAAATTAAAGATGATTAAAACATGATGAGAACTAAGTTGCCATTTTATCTTTAAAGAAATTATGGTACAGATTCTACTTCACAAAAATATATGTTTAACATAAAAAAAAATATACTCATGCTACGACTAGGCATTCGGGATTTAGGAAAAGCCTATTTACATTTCACACCTATTGTTTATACCGAATTATATTAATTAATCATATTTAAGTGAGATGCGAATATATATTCTTAGCTCCGCCAAAATATTATTTGTTTTGGCGAACTGGATTTATTTCAATATATTTGATGTTTTCGAAAAACAAAAGTTATTTTATTATTTCTCTCACTTTTTTAAGTATGATAACCTTTAACTGCTTCAGTTAAACGAAATATTAATTTAGTGAGATATTTAAAAGGCAAAATAGAAGTTCAGACAAATACTTTTATGATTAAGGTTACCAAATATATTTTCTAAAGGAAGTGCAAAAACTTAAAAGATAGATAATATATACATATTATGTATTTATTAGCTCGGTGTAAACACTAAATATGATTAAATATATATTTTTAATTCAATGTCAAGAGCGGGGCTATGTATTCAGACTTTCTTAGAATTTCTAGGTGCAATCCTTGGACCTTATTCATTCTTTGTAAATGCATATTGTGCTCTCTAAATCCTCAAAGGTTCCAATCAGCCAAATAAACTTTTCAATATCATGTATGAATTCATGAATAGAAAAGTATAATGAATTCATGAATAAAGTAACAATAAATAGTTTGAAGAAAGTAGAGAAATTACCAATACTTAAAATGGGAAGCAATCCTAAAGTCCACCAACTGTTATTGTTCCTTAAAACTCCGATAACATCCGGTGTTCAGATTTTTCGGTAATACCTACTAAATAGATTGAAAATATTTATCAATTGATGTTACGATTTTTAGGTGATACCTACTTGGCGTTATAAACATATTAATTTATCGATATTTAAAGACTAACATATTGTTGAAAATTTGAGGTAGTGCGAAAATAGTTGAGGAATTTAACATATGAATCACACATAATTAAAAGAGGGAAGTAGTTTGAAAGTTCAAATTTGTTGTATCTTTGATTTCCATTCATGTACAACAACCTTAAAAGACAATAATCTTTGGCTCCATAATATTATCTATTTATCTTTTTCTTGGAGCATCAATAAAAGAATGGATCCGAGAATCCTGCAAAAATTTGGAAGATGGAGTAGATAATTGGGTTTTGTAAAACTCAAACATCTCAAAATGTGTTTCTAGTCCCTTTAGAGTAAATATAATTAAATATAAACCAATTATAATTAATAAATCTTAATTTTTGGCTCTGTATGATTATCAATTTATCAGGGACTTCTCATTTTCCTCCTTTCATCCAACTCAATACAAAAAAATATAAAAGCTCAAAACCTTTTGTTTTTTGTTTTTCTCTTTTTTGTCAGCTTTTCTCTTCAATTGTTCTCAACAGAGTAACAGATAAAACAACATAGTTGTTCTTGGCCCTTTTAAATCTTTGGGTCGCAATTCTAAGGTTTAAAGGTTGAGGTACACCTAAAGAAAATTTGATAGCAATAAATTTCTTTAAAATCTATTTTTGCCATGATATTAATCCATAAAGGCAAAACACAATTTTGCATTTGGCTAGGTCATTATATGAACAAACTTCATCATGAATCGTTTATCTCATTCATATTAACTGGCGTTAGAACCCGTGCTATATGCGGATAATTAGACAGAATATTAAATTTAAAAAATTATGATTGAATATATCATATTATTTCAATAACTCTTAGTTGTTATTTTATTATTTAATATAGTATGCTGAAATATAACAAAATTTATACAAAATCAAAGGATATACATCATAAAATAATCAAATAAATTATTTATTCTTTATTAATTATTTATTAAATTAGCAAGTACTTAATGCTATACATTTACTAATGTGACTTTTTATTAGCTTGTCAATGTTAAATCCTCTTTGTAACATTATTTTTTTGCAAGCAAAAAATAATAATTTTTTTATGTATAGATGTTGAATCTAGTGCAGACTTGCATTTTTCGAATAGCACTATTAGAAATCCGTGATGCTAATTGCTACTATTAGAATATCAACACCACCAAAGGATGTGGTGCAATGTGCTCTACCCTTAACTAGAGGTCTCGAGTTCGAACCCTTGGTATGAAAAAATCTTTGGTAAGGAGCGCTCCCCCGAATAGGGCCTCACACGACGTGAATCTGGATATAGTCCGGCTCCAATGCGTGTACCAGACATCGAGTGAGAAAAAAAACTATTAGAATATCAGCTACCCAAATGCTATGGCACCAAACGGTCAAACACAAATAATTTTCAGATAAAAACACTCCTATCAAAGTGTAAAAATAAGTTTTTCTCTCGTTCGTCGCTACTCTCAAACCATGGATTCATCCATAAACAAAACACAAATTCCACCAGAACCACCGGACAAGCACGACCAAATGGACATTGAGGAGATCACAAAAACATATTTCTATAAGGAAATGCTATTGGATAAATTGGTAAGCCAACAAAATAAATACTATGAAGAGGATGTTCCCACAACCTTCGAGAACGATAAAGGAAAAAACATTGAGGGATCAATCTCACTATCCCACGAGGACAAGAAGCGTCTCTACCTCCCATGGTGTTACTCTGTAATCATAAAAGTTTTTGGACGTAGAATGCCACACCATTATCTTCGCTCTAAACTAATAGGACCATGGTTTATCTCAGGGAACTTTCTATCAGTACGTAAATGAGAACCAAAATTCGTTCCGCAAGAAGCCACACTCTCTACCACAGCCATTTGGATTCGCCTCCCATAACTCCCAACGAAATTCTACGACAAATAAATTCTAGAAAAAGTGGGTAGAAAGCTGGGCAAATTGTTAAAAATAGACTCATGCACCTCCTCCACCCTCAGGGGAAGGTATGAACACATATTCATTCAAGTACCCCTAGAAACCCCGGTAGAAACCTCTGTCATAATTGGAGATCACAAACAAGCAATGATCTATGAAGGGGAAAGACGCTATGCACATCCTGTGGAAAAACTAGACACATCTCAAACGGATGCAACTACAAGAAACCTCAACCTCCTGTTCCATCAGAAGCACCAGAGACTTCTGGAAAAATTGCGGAACAAAGAGAAGAGAATGAATGTAAAACAGTCACATTCCCAAAAAAGGAAAAAACAAGGCTAACAAAAATCAAATGACAGGAATGGAGGAGCGGCAACCAATCAACACCACTGAACACATGCTCACCTGATTCAGGTAAACATGTTCGACGCAAATTTAGGTAAGTTCCTACAAACCCAAACTGTTCAGTACAATACAGAAACAAGTAAACCCAACCCAAAACCATACAGCAGGCCTAATGGCCCTGTTAGCAACTAAACCCCACCCCCAACACCAGGAACTCAGACGCGGTCCCAACCCAAAACGAGTACAAAACGAAAAGCTGGATCGGGGCCCGAAGTTGCTGACACAATCCACACCATTGACCCCCAACTCGCCTCCCTAGAAAAGGCCACTACTTTTGGCCCATCTAACGAGGCAACATACCCTAAATATGAGGCAATGGATTACAAGGCCGGCCACGTCCATCCAATAGGCCCCCCACCCAATAGGAGGTCGTCAGCCCAAAATCCCACTCCTACTCTCTTACCGACGTCCCCCCTACCAATACCTCAGAGATAACCTCTAATGAGGAAATCTCAACAGTCACCATGAACACTCAAGTGCACCCTCTGGAACCTCACTCAAGTTTAGGTGAAAAGACACCGACCGTCCACTCTTCAAGATCTCTAATTAATATAGAATCCCCCTCTCCAGGAACAATTAACACTGCCTCCTCCATTGACCGAGATTTGACACCAAAGGTCATAATAATAGGTCATCCCCTTAAGTTAATCCCCCTATTACCCAAAATAGTATAACAAAAAAACATAAAAATGGAAAAAAATCAAGCCCCGCCCTCTTTTATGACCTCACTTCTACTACCACTGGACCACCTACCGGCTTCTTGGCTGGAGACGGCACTATAGGGTCAGGGTTTAACCTACAATTTCACCCTGGGAAGCCAGAAAGTGACGTTGATTGTACAGAATCCGGCTCACTTAGCAAGGGTAACTGTAGAAGCAATGAACAAAGCCCTAGTTGCCTTTGGTCCATGCCTATGGCAGATGATGGTAAACAAGGACAACATGCCACCAAACATCGACCCTCCGATGCTCAATAACCAGATGTTCCAAACCTTCTAGTCATTACCATTCTTCCCCGATCTAGCAACGGAGGACCCAACAGCGGAGCCGATCTTTGTGACCATCGACCCCCAAATCCATCAAATGCCATCATCTTCTGCTCCGCCAGAGAAGATCACATCTCCACCCTTAGAGACATCAAAAAGGAAATCAGCAAGGCCTTAGACCTCCTCAAAAAGAAAAAATCGTCAGAGGTGTAAGGAACAACCTACGACCCCCTCCAAACAGACTCGCTCTTACTGGACTCAGTCATGGCGATCGAGTTCAGTGTAGACACCAGTGAGGTTCTAGTGATTCTATGCCCTAGATCAATGACCAGGTGTGGGCTGAGTCTAGTGTCCCACCAGTCCCAAGGATCCTTCAAGACGCTACTCAATTGACTCCGGTACTCAGCCTGAAGAGGAAATCCCCACCATCTCCGATGAAAGCCTCACAAGGAACGGGGAACCCTCGGGAATGCCACCACTCATGCAACCAACCACCCCTAATGAACTACATCATATGGAATGTTAGGGGTGGAAACAATTTAGAGTTCAAAAGGCATTGTATGGAGATGGTCAAAATGCATAAGCCAACGATGTTTGTTTTGCTAGAGACCAAAATGGCCGACCACAAGAAACTGGCTGAAGAGCTTCAATTCGATCTGATAATCCAATCACTGGCCATCGAGCTATTTGGGGGGATTGTGATTATGTGGAAGGAGGACAGTGTGAGTGTCGATAAGGTGGTCACCACCCCTCAAGGTATCCACACAATGGTGAAGGGACTCCCTAACCATACTCCTTGTCTATTTTCCGCCATTTATGCCAGTAATATTTTAGCAGATAGGAATATTCTCTGGGAGAACTTAATTACAATCTCCAAAACTCTCACAAATAACTGGTTTGTAGGAGGAGACTTCAACGGAGTCTTGAAAGCAAGGGACAAATTTGGGGGTAACTCGATAAGCCCTGGCCACAGTAACCTATTTTGGAACTGTATCAACGAATGTAAGCTGCTAGACCTAGGTTACAAAGGTAGTAAATTCACTTGGTCTAATAAAAGATACAACAATAGGGCCTCTCTGATCCTTGAAAGAATTGATAGATGTTTTACCAATGAAAATTGGATCGCACAGTACCCTGAGGCTACTGTGTTACACCTACCTAGGACCCACTCTGATCACTACCCCATACAGGTTGTCCTGGAAGGAATACCCTCCAATAATATGACTAGACCATTTAGGTTTGAATCCATGTGGGCTAGCCACCCAACCTTCCCCCATATCATCAACGAGGCTTTCACTGTTAATTCAACCCTCCTCTAATCCACTGATTATTTCAAGAGAATTGTGACCAAGTGGAACAGAGTTACCTTTGGTAACATCTTCCACAAGAAAAGAAAAATCTTAGAAAGAATTGCAGGAATCCAAAAACCCACCAGTTACCAACTCAGTAGCTACTTGCTGAACCTGGAAAACAATCTTGTTAGTGAGCTAGACTCAATCCTTAGAAATGAAGAGGAATTCGGGAAGCTCGAATCTAGGATTAACTGGATCTATGAGGGAGATGCTAACACCAGATTCTTCCACACTTCCACTCTCAATAGAAGAAGAAGGAACAAAATCTTTTCTCTTAAAGATGAGAGTGGGAACTGGCTCTATGACCACCAAGACATCCAACATCCATAATAAGCTTCTTTACCAACCTTTATACCTTTTCCCACTCCCAAGACCCCATTTATACCACTAGTCATCTAACTATGTCCCATACCCTCTCTGATTCCCAAAGGTACAGACTGGACAGGCCCCTTGAGTTGGGGGAAATAAAAAGGGCTATCTTCTCTCTAAAGCCCTTTAAGCCCCTGGTCCTGATGGCATCCACCATTTCTTTTACCAAAAGTACTGGAGCATTGTGGGCAAATCTGTCACAGATTTCTGTAAAAAAATGCTTCTCTACTAACTCCATGGATGAGACCATGAACCAACCTCTGCTCTGCCTCATCCCAGAATGTACCCAAGCCTCAATGCTGAAAAACTTCAAGCCAATTGGACTTTGTAACACAATCTACAAGTCCATCACCAAGATCATTGTAAACAGAATTAAACCAATGTTGCCTGACATCATTGGGCCTAGCCAGGCCAGTTTCCTCTCCAATAGAAGAGTATGTGATAATGCCATCATTGTGCAAGAGTATATCACTCACTTTAGGAAAATGAAAGGGAGACAGGGCAACATTATCCTCAAAGTTGATCTTGAAAAAGCCTTCGACAGGCTGGAATGGTGATTCATGAGGGACAAACTCCATGCCTTCAATTTCCCTCTGGATTAACCAAGCTCATTATGTCCTGCATTAGCTATTCCAGTATCTCTATTCTTGTTAATGGGGGGAAATGAATCCTTTAAGACCTCCAGAGGCATAAGTCAAAGGGACCCTATATCTCCTTACCTTTTCATAATGTGTATGGAGAGACTATCGGGGTCAATAGATAAGGCTGTCTCAGATAATCAATGACAACCCATAAGTATTAGAAGGTCTGGACCTAAAATCTCACATCTCTTCTTTGCTGATGATATCACTCTGTTTTCCAAAGCAAGCTACAGAAACTGTATTTCCATATATTCTATTCTGCAGAACTTCAATGAGAACTCAGGCCAAAAAATCAACCTTTCTAAGTCAAGGGTGCTCTTCTTCTCTAACACATCCCAGTATACATTGGAGAACCTCACTAACACTCTGTCTATTCAAGCTACCACATTCTTTGGTAAATATCTCGATTTTCCTATCTTTCATAAGAAAGCCACTAGTGCAGACTTTCAATTCATAAGTGATAACATGCAATCTAAACTTGTTGGCTGGAAAACCAGTTGCCTAAACATGACTAGCATAACTGTCCTGGCCAAGTCTTTCTTAAACAGTATCCCCATCCATGTCATGAAGTATATCAATTTACCCACCAAAGTCACCAAACAAATTGATAAAATCTAAAGAAACTTCATTTGGGGCACCACTCCACACAAGAAAAAATTACACCTGATAAACTAGGATAAGGTTACCAAAAAAAAGGCAGATGGAGGACTAGGGCTCCAAAAAGCTGATCTAAGAAACAAAAGATCCCTTGCAAATCTTTCCTGGAGACTTATCACAATACCACTAGCTTATGGGCAAGAGTCCTCATTTTTAAGCACTGCAATTGGAGCCACACCCCTAGAGCCACTGGAGCCTTTAGATACCCCAAATCCCCTACATGGCAATGCATTCTCAAGGGATAGGATACTTGTAGAAGGACGAGCAGATGTGTAGTACACAAAGGAAATAGGGTCAACTTTCTGAGTGATGCCTGGATCCCAAATCAACCAGCAATTAGTGATATGATTGAAGCCCCTTTTCCCAGAATGATCCTAATATCAAAGTAAACATTGTATATGATGTTTTATACTTTAATACCATACAAGAGGGAGGGGGGGTGATTTGTGTGGTGTCCAACTTTTGAGTGTTGTCTCAATAGAAGAACCTGGTTCTTCTTGGTGTTCCAACTTCTACTGGTGCGGAATAATAAATGCAGTAAAGTAAAAACAAAGACATTTTTACGTGGAAATCACCTAGCTCAAAAGGTGAAAAAACCACGACCTACTCCTCAGTAGGATTTTTCCAAACTCCTCACTACAACTCTAAGCCAAACAACATTTACAAAATAAACTCTTTTGTAAACATGAGACTAATTATAATCCCTTTGTAGCAAACTAGACTCTAGCTAATTGCGACAAGCTTTAAGTTAACTTTAACTTGAACAGTGAGTACCTATTACAGTTGCTTCTAGTAAAGCTAAAAGATACAATATTAAATCACCTACTACAACCAACTAGACTCGAAAGACAAACAGATGGAACTGGTTCTTCTAGCTGGTCAGTAGCCTTTGTGTCGCACAAGGATTCTGCTTGCAAAATTTCTCTGGTAATTTTGCTTTCAGTTCTTGCTTCAATTCTGTCTTTGTGCGATTGATGCTTCAGTAGGAATACTTCAACATTATATAGCGCCAGAAGTTGAGATGTTCTTGTTTAGTTCTAATGCAACTCTTCCTTGGTGGAAGAGTTTGTGTTTATCTCAACTTCCTTCCTTTGTTTCTGTCCTTGCTGAACTCGAACTCTAACCTCTTATCAATTTGCAACCTTTTCGCATTAGGAGACAACCTCTTAGTTCATGGATAATTCACAGATCATGTTTATATCATGTTCATGTACGGTTCTTGTGCCAATGAGTTCGTTCGAGTATGTTTGCCCTGATGGACCTGGTTCAACTGAGTAGGCATTTGTCAATCTTCAAAACCATGCAGTGACTTGGGTCAACAAATTCCCCCTTTTTGATGATGACAAACTCTGTGCTCAACCCTGTATAAACTTCAAACACTTTGTATGTTTTTAAGCATTTATCATGGAGAGACCAAGTTCATTAGGTTATAAATATCACAACTTTTTGAAATTTTAAAAAAACACATATCTTCCCCTTTTTGACATCATCAAAAAGTTGTAAAATGATAAACTTACCAGAGTTGTTAATAATTATTCATGGCCATTGAGGCAACTGCAGCTGCAAAACATGATTAATCATCAAAGGAAACCAATAAATGTAAGCTATGTAAGAAACTGAGACAAGTCAATAACAAAAATATCAGAATTCATTGATTAGGACGCAATTCAAGCACCATACAAAAAAAACTAAAGCAGTCACTACCATGAGCAAAAACAACAAAAAAACAGAAACAGAACAAATCCCGAACTGGCAATGAGGGGGGTTTTTGGTGGCTCTGGAATTCCTAAGGTTGGGAAGGGGCAGATGAGGTTGGGGTCTTGGCTTGAAGGAGATAAAGCATTTGTTGAAGAACACCTTCATTTTTCTCCTTTTCCTTGGCTAGTTCAGATCTGAGAGCATCTCGCTCAGCTTCAACCTCATGAAGGAGAGATTTTAATCGAAGGATCTATGCATCCTTTATCTCTCCTTCCTGCACCAATGACCTGACTTTGCTATTGACTGGCTGATTCCTAGATGAACCAGGTTCATCCTCAGGAACATTGACAATATAGTCACATGTCAGCAAAGTGTTCTTCCCAAAATAATCCTTCGCATTAGCCATCTCAGCTTTCTTCATAGGAACCTTGAAGTGGGTAAGCACAGCTGTCAGAATAAAGCCATAAGGAATATCGTGTGCTTTGGTTCCATTTACAACTTTGTCCAAGAGCTGAATGATGAAAGCTGGCCAGCTAATCTGCTTTCCCCTGTATAGACACTCCATAAGCGTTAAGTCCATGTAACTAGCGATGTGCCTACGCTCTTGTCTTGGCAGCAGAAACTTGATCACAAATTCGAAGAATAGCTTGTTCTGGGGCTTTATTTTACTTTTGAACACTGGCCTGGGCTCAAGTTTCTCCTCATTTTCACAAAAGAATCTGGTGATGTTGAGAGCTGAGGCCATTCCATCGAGACTAGGCCGTCTTTGCCTAGTGTAATCATCATAGCCCTCGACAGCGATATTCATAATCTCTCCCAGCTCCTTTGCATCAAATGTGATCTGAATCCCCTTGACTGTGGAGGTTACCCTGCCATCTTAACACTTGCATTGGCCATAAACTCCACCAGTTCATTCCTTGCCAGCCTTCCTTCCAGGTGAAGGACCATGTCCTTCCATCCCTGCACATCCAACGCATTCATCAAAAAGATCATTCCGGTTTCTTCCATATCTCTCACCAGCTTTCCTTTAAGAATAGTACGCTTGCCAAACATGGTGAGTTTGTCAGATTGCTCACCAGATATTTCCTCTTCTCCTCCACTCCATTCTCTTTATTCTTCTTCTTCTTCTTCAACAACATTCACTTTCTTGGCCTTGGACTTGGTCCTTTTAGCAGTGCTTGAGGGTGTGGCAGACACAGAAGTTGATTTCTTTGAAGAAGCCTTAGCCTTCGTGGGCTTGGGTGTTTCAACCACAACTGGATCCGGCTACTCCTCATGATGGACCAGGTCCATCATAACATCATCAACAATAACAACCTCAATAGGCTCTCCTACCTTTGCCTTTCCCTTGGCAGCTTTCTTTTTCTTGCTCTCTCTCAGGGCCCTTTTTAACTCCTCTTCTCCTTGTCGAACAACACTTCTTGTAGCACGAACCTTTGGGGCAGGATCGTCAGCAGATATAAACACTTTTCTTTTCTTTGGTGGAATTGGGGTAGTAACCTTCTTTGAAGTTCTTTTCCTCTTGGGATTGTAGGACCCCCCCAGCTTCCTTAGCATCTCAGCCAATGTATCCTCGATAGATGAACCAGGTTCATCTGTTGATTTTTGTAGGCTCTCTAAACCTGCTGCTTCTTCCCCAACAACACTTCCCCCTAAATATGTGACTCCTTCTTCATTAATCACAGGAGCGGGGCCACAAATAGCCAATGTGGCACCGTCCTCCCCGGATCCCCTTACAGAACCTCCTTCTCCCTCTCTCTCAAGCATTTTATTTTTCCCCAGTTTCCTTTGCCTATTCGACTTCTTCTACATCAACAACTGACCCAACCAACACAAACCTGTTTTCAGTAGTAGCAGTTTCAGATTTAACTTCACGATTACCTTGCTCAGAACTGGATGAACATGGTGCTTCATCCTCATTAGCGGATTTGAAGGATTCACTTGAAGATTCAGACTGATGAACCTCGCTGGCTTTAAGAATTTTCTCCAAGAATCTTGCACGAGAGCTAGAAGCAACTGATTTTCTGGCCAAAACTTTTACTCTTCGTGCCCTGGGGGCTGGAGTAGGGTTAGGTGTGGGTTCAGGAGTGGGTTCAAGAACTGGAGGATTTTGGGGGGATGAAGATCTGTTTGGTGAATGTGAACTGTAAATTGAAGGAGAATTAGAACTGGAAGTTTCTTTCCCATGATCAGGGTTTGTGGAGGAAGATGAAGCAGGGGGTGGTGAATACATTGTTATGAATAATTTTGGAAGAGAAAAGATGGTCAGTTTTGGTTTGAGAAGAATAAAGAACTTGGTTCGACTTATGATGTTATGAAGAGGGGAAGTAATGATGGCCCTTTTATAAGATGTGGCTATGAATTATACAACGGGCAGAATATTTAATCAAGTGAGAGTCTAATCGATGTAGGAGTGTCATTGATTAGACGGTTAAGACTCCCCTAAATCTAGGCTAATTAAGTAGCGATGGGACTTCTTGGAACAGGTTCATTTTGGGATAAGTACAAAGAATTTGAAATGAACCAAATATCGATAGAGTCCTGCTCATGTGTGACTGTAATTAATTCAATAATTGTATGGAGATGAGCACGTACCTTGTCAGTCAGATGAACCAGCAGGGATGAACCAGGTTCATCGTGTTAAAGTCTTTAATTTGCCTCAATTTACAAAGATAGAAAAACATCATTAGCAACCAGGGAATCATATTAATACATGGCAAGAGAGTATGGCAGTAAAGTCATGATACTGAACAATGATTAGTCTGGTTGATTATCTATGTTAGTGTTTCTAGCCAACTTTTTATTTATTTCAATATTTTTTTTTCAATTAGGTGATCTTAATCATCCCTAATTCAAGCCGATTTCTCTCAAAATGCTCCCTACTTAGTGCTTTAGTAAAGATATCTGCAATTTGTTGGTCACTAGCACAATATTCGATTGAGATCATTCCTTTTTCATAGTTATCCCTCAGGAAATGGTGTCTAACATCTATGTGCTTAGTTCTTTTATGATGAACTGGGTTCTTCGTCATACTAATTGCACTAGTGTTGTCACAGAAAATAGGAATGCATCCAACCTCTATACCAAAGTCCATGAGTTGTTGCTTGATCCATAGCAACTGAGCACAGCATGAGGCTGCGGCCACATATTCAGCCTCAGCAGTAGACAACGCTACTGAATTTTGTTTCTTGGTGGCCCAAGACACAAGGCAGAAGACCAAAAAGTGATCCATGCCTGAAGTACTTTTCATGTCAACCAGGAAACCTGCATAATCAGCATCAGCATATCCTACAAGGTCGAAATTACTACCTTTAGGATACCAAAGGCACAAATCAGTGGTGCCTTTGAGATATCTCAAAATTCTCTTCACTGCAGTTAGGTGGGACTCCTTTGGATTTGCCTGAAACCTAGCACACAGTCCTACAATGAACACAATATCAGGTCTGCTGGCAGTGAGATATAATAGAGACCCAATCATCCCTCTGTATAGTTTCTGATCAATGGATGAACCAGGTTCATCCACATCTAATTTTGTAGATGTGGCTATGGGGGTGTCTATTTCCTTTGAGTCTTCCATTTTAAATTTCTTGAGCAATTCTTTCACATACTTTTGTTGATAGATCATTGTTACATTTGATTTTTGCTTGATTTGCAAGCCTAAGAAGAAGTTTAGCTCACCCATCATACTCATCTCAACTCACTCCTCATAAGTATAGCAAATTCCTTACTCAATTTTTTAGAAGTCGCCCCAAATATGATATCATCCACATATATTTGTACAACCAGGAGTTCTTTACCCTTTTCTTTTAAGAACAAGGTGTTGTCAATTTTACCTCGTTTGTATCCATGTTATAGCAGGAATTTTGATAGACACTCATACCATGCTCTTGGTGCTTGTTTGAGACCATAAAGAGCCTTGTCAAGTTTGTATACATGGTCAGGTGACTCCTTGCTTTCAAAACCTGGAGGTTGTTTGTCAAATACATCTTCCTTCAGATAGCCATTGAGGAAGACACTCTTAACATCCATCTGCCGGAGAGTGAATTCCTTATGTGCAACAAATGTTATAAGAAGTCTGATTGCCTCCAGTCTTGCCACAGGGGAAAAGGTCTCATCATAGTCAATTCCCTCTTCTTGACTGTATCTTTGAACAATCAGCCTAGCCTTGTTTCTTGTAACAGTTCCATCCTCATCGAGCTTGTTCCTGAAGACCCACTTTGTGCCAATCACTAATTTGTCTAGTGGTCTGGGTACTAAGTGCCATACTTGACTTCTTTCAAATTGATTCAGCTCTTCTTGCATGGCATTTACCCAGTCAGCATCCTGTAGGGCTTCACCAATGTTCTTTGGTTCAATCAAGGATAGAAAGGCATCAAACGCACACATATTTTTCAAAGAGGATCTTGTTTTGATTCCAGATGTCAGATCTGTTATGATGTTCTCAAGAGGGTGAGAACTCTGATATCTGTGTGGTTTGAGAACCAACTGTTCACTTCTATATAGTTCCATGGTGTCTTGTTTTTGTGGAACAAGATCAGGGTCAAGGTTCACATGTTGAGTTCCCCCTGTCATGTTGCTTGGGGTAGTTGGACCTGGTCCATCACCTTTTTCATCTTCCATATTTTCTTCAATGTTTTCCCTGCTTCTCACCAGTCCAAGCTCCTCGTCTTCTGGTTCCTGTCTCTCAACAAAAGTGTTAGTTTCATCAAAGACAACATGTACACTCTCTTCTACACACATAGTTATTATGTAGCATGCAGTGTTGGGCTTTCTCCCTTGTGATGCTAGTTGTGATGAATATCCCAAGAATACTCCCTCATCACTTCTGGGATCAAATTTTCCTAAGGAATCTTTACCATTATTGTGCACAAAGCACTTGCATCCGAAAGCCCTAAGGTGGGATATGTTGGGCTTTCTCCCTTTAAGTAATTCATAAGGAGTTTTCTCTACCAGAGGCCTGGTCATGCATCTCTTTATTATGTAGCATGCAGTGTTTATTGCTTCTGCCCAGAAGCTATGGGGTAGTTTGCTAGAAAGAAGCATAGTTCTTGCCATGTCTTCAAGAGTTCTATTCTTTCTTCCAACAACCCCATTTTGTTGTGGGGTTCTAGGGGCAGAAAAGTTGTGATTGATACCATGTTCATCACAGAACTCAGCAAACTTTGCATTCTCAAATTCAGTACCATGATCAGATCTTATTGATGCTAGTTGATTTCCTAACTGATTTTGAGTTTTCTTAACAAATGAGGTGAACATATCAAATGCTTCATCCTTGGATATCAGAAATAAGGTCCAAGTGAACCTTGAATATTCATCAACTAGCGCCATTACATATTTCTTACCATCTCTGCTCAGAGTTCTCATAGGACCCCATAGGTCCATATGAACCAGTTCCAATGTCCTGGTGGTACTGACCATTTTCTTACTTTTGAAAGAAGATCTTACCTGCTTCCCTCTTGCACATGCCTCACAAACTTTGTCTTCCTTGAACTTAATGTTAGGAAGCCCTACCACTAAGTCTTTAGAGACTAGTTTGTTTAGATGATTAAGACTTGTGTGACCAAGTCTTTTGTGCCACAGGAGGGGATCATTGTCCAACATACTTAGGCAAGTGAGTTCATTTTCCTACAGTGTGGACAAGTCTATGACATATATGTTATTCATTCTTTTTCCCTGCAAAACATTCTTGTCAGTAAGCAGGTTAATCACAAAACATTTTGTGGAAGTAACGGCAACCGGGTTACCTCTGTCACACAGTTGTGACACACTGATCAAGCTATATTTCAAGCCATCTATCAGGTACACATGTTCAATGGAACGTGTGTCATCCTTACCCACCTTACCAACCCCAATAATTTCACCTTTCTTTCCATTTCCAAAGGAGACATTTCCTCCTTTGAGGCTTTCAAGTGAAAGGAACTGTTCCTTGTTCCCTGTCATATGCGTTGAGCAACCACTATCCAATACCAAATTTGGATGCTTCCTTTCACTTGAACCTACAAAAAGAAATCAGGGGTTAGTTTTAAGAACCCAAACTAGTTTGGGTCCTTTTCTATGAGAGAATGGATGAATCAAGCTTTTTCTGGCCCAATTTGGTAGCCAGTTTTACTTTTTAACAAAAGTTTCATTTCTTCGATTGACCTGCTCTTTTGCAGTACACTCAATTTTGTAATGGCCAGTCTTACCACAGTGGGTGCAGATTTTATTCTCAGGGAGAGTGATATACTTGATTTTGGGATCCCACTTGGGCAATTGACTCCCAAATCTAAGCCCTCTCCGGTTGCTACTATGATTCTCTTGAATCCATTTCAAGGCATCTGAGGATTTATTCCATTTACAAGTTCGATCTAATTCATGTTTGACTTTGCCAA
>MDKI01040461.1:0-105525 GCA_005239505.1 Nicotiana paniculata
ATATATATGTATATGGGATATGAGAAAGGTTATGGCGTTATATACGCACCACCACCTGATCAAGTGGTATACGTTGATGATTTGCCCACAGTTGCCGAGATGATATGATGGGATGCCCTCAGAGGCTTAATGATGTTATATACATACAGACCTATGCATTACATGACATTTGTACGCATATGCATGACATTATAAATATTTCATACATAACTATCCAGACTTACAAGTTGATTATATGTGTCTTTAATTAATGTTGACTTATTATTATGTTTCAGTTCTTTCTTACATACTCAGTACATTATTCGTACTGGCGTCCTTTTGTTGGGGACGTTGCATTAATGCTTGCAGGTATAGATAATCAGTTTGACGAACCCTCATAGTAGACAAGATTGGCATTCAGCGAAGGATCGGTAAGACTCCACCTCATTCGGAGTGCAACCAAGTCTATGAGTCATCGTGTCAGAGTTTTACTAAAGACTTATGGGTAGGCCGGTACCTGTCCTATTTGATGTCCTTAAATCTTAGAGGCCCTATACACAGAGGTTCAGTTTTTACAGTATGTCAGAGGCCTTAACAGCCCATATGTATTCATGTTTTATGAATGATAGTTTATTGATACAGTGTTGCCCACTTACAAGTTATACATTACGAGTTGTGTCCCTGTTGGCCCATGATAGTCACGAAGAAAATAAATGAGTTACATAGTGGTTCGCTCGGGCCAATGCGGCATCGGGTGCCAGCCACGCCGCCCCAGGTTTGGGGAGTGACAAAGTGGTATCAGAGCAGTTCTGTCCTAGGGAGTCTACAAGCCGTGTCTAGTAGAGCCTTGTTTATGGGTGTGTCGTGCACCACACTTATAAGCAGGAGGCCACATGGCATTTAGGACGTTCACTCTTTCTTCTTACTCTAGATTGTGTGATAGATCTTAGTTGTAAGAATTCAAACTTCTAAATTTGATTTTATTCGTAACACGGCGATACCTACATTCAGACAGATGATTGATAAGAGATATAGCTGTAGAAGTGTTGATTTAGAGGAACTCAATTTTGCATCATATTTATGATGAGTAAATGTAAGGTCTCCAGCAGATATGTGTGCTAAGATGTGTGAGCTTCTGGAAAAAAAAGAGAGCCTTAAGGCAGAAATATCTATCCACCCATACGGTGAAAGACAATGAGAGATTAAGAAGATAGATACAAGTTTCAACAAGTAAAATAAGCAAGATGAAGAAGGGTACGAGGTGCCCAGTTAATGAAGATTATCATTATTTATAATTCAGGCAGAGGAATATAAGCATTTTGAGTTACCTTCAATTCTAATTGAGGTATATACAATTGATCACAACTATTTCAATTATGCCCTATGGGACTTGACAGGCGCTAGTTTAACAGAAGGACGGGATATTAGGATCCGACTGGGGTTAGAGGAACCCAAAATGGTGAATGGATTATTTGTGTTAGTTGACATTTTAGAAGGATAATGCAAATATGGTAATAGATTTCTTTGTGAGACACCCATATGGTACACTCTAAAATAGTACAGCTAGATATGAGTACTACAATGATAGGCATTAGAAGCCTGGGAGGGATATACCTTAGTGTGGCTCCCTCCCCTATTAGAGAGAGAATGTTAGGCAACCCGAAGATACAGTGGATGGAGCAAAGAGGAGCTAAAAAACCAAAAGAATGTCTTGTTAAAGTTTTCAGAATAAGGTGATAGACAGAAATGTTAGCAGGAAAATAAGAAGAGAGTTAATGAAGCATTATTAGTAAGATGTGATACATGGATGACAACGGTAGATCAAAAAGATGATAGTATTATAAAGTCCATAAACAAGGAAAGGAAAATACGAGAGGTAACAAGCCTTGAGTCAAAAAAAGAGTATAGATCAAGAAGTCACATCCTCATTTCGAGAAATAAGTTCGTGACTCTAATGTAGTTACCAAAAGGAAAGTTAGACCTAGAGTAATAGAAATTAGTGTGGATTGGTGAGCAAGATAAAATAAACATGAATTAGGGACTGAGTGATTTGATAATGGTTGGCATCACGAGAATTTCAAATTGCGTTACAAAAATAATAGAATGGACAACAAAAGAAAATTCATGAGAAATTCAGAGAATGGTCATTCGGGAAGACACTTCCCTAAAGCAAGTAATATGAGCAAAGTTAAGCTTAAGGGACTACATGTGCCAGTTACACTAAGTGTCACCATCGCGAGTAAGGAAATTTGTTATCCTTGGTACAGAAGGATTACCACAAGGCGAGTAAGGTTCATCGATGATGTGAAAAGACGCCAAAGATGAAGAGGTAAAACATTTATATGTAGATCATTGTAGCACTAAATGTTAGTACTCCCGTAAAGGGGGGAATATGGAGTGGTGTGCCATGAAGTCAGAATTAAGTAGTGATAGTAATCATGGAATGGTAAAGGAAGAATGCGGTAAAAATGAAAAAGGAATGAGATTACAATTATTCAGCTCCTACGTATATGCTACAATTCCAGAACATGAAGTAAGCACGACGCCAAGGAGAGGAAGTAGGGGTTCCGGCCTAGGATATTATTGATAAATAAAGAGCCAGCAAAAGATGTAAGTTAAGATAAAGGAAATAACCCAAGAAAGATTACGCGGAGTATTGATATGAAAACAGACCAACGAGCAGTTAGTAGTTGATTCAGGAAGAGTCTTGTTATGGCTAGACAAGAGGGTAAAGACAAATCAGCAGATAAATACAAGATAAACACAGGGAACCCCAACATGGGGAATTCGGCCTCACATTTATGACATTGTACTCGATATTTATTCGTATAAGAGTTGGGGAAAGTAAAAAGGTACCGTATGAGAATTACGAAAATAAAAGAGAATGTCACTGGGAAGACAGCCAAAATATCAGTTCAGAAGCAACCCTGCAAGCACAAGGACACGAAGGTAAGCAACTATGGATGATTATAGGCAAGGAAGGACATCAAAAGGTCCGTAATATGCTCGCAGCTTTACAAGATTCAGAAGGTCCTCCTTAAGTACTACAATGGAAGACTAGCCGAGGAAATAAGAAAGAAGGCTTCAACCTAAACATAGAAACTCGAAGTAGAAATGGTTATGCAAAAACAGTCTCACTACAAAAATTGTACGCATTCCAAAAGAAAATGGCACCTACCGTGGCCAATAAACGGGGAGAAAAAAACCGAAGGTAATATTCGAGACCATATGAGTTGCACACAAAAACAATTTCCAGCATGCGTGGGAACTAGGATAAGTTAAGTATGCATGCAAGAAGGGGGCAGAAAGACCAAAAAGATATATATAATTGCGTACGTTTAAAGAAGTTAAGCAGGAACGAAAATAATTATTCGATAAAAGATCCCGAGTTGGTGATTAAGAATTTGGAGTTTTATACTTGCAGCATATACATCCGTAGAAGATTCTGGAATACGTTAAAAGAAAGAATTGATCTCAGGTCATAGACAAAGGATTGAATTATTAAAGGATTGGGTCAAGGATATTCCATAACGCCCATGAAGGGCTAGGGTAATGACAAAAGAGAGGTGCAAGTATTATAAAAGAGCTCCAAGTTATGGATGTGAATCACACCTAGGTGGAAGGGAGGTCATGAAAGAGATAGAAGATACGATGCGAGATTTTAAGGTAAGTAAGGTAAAGGTGAACAACGTACGAGATACTCAAAGGTAGAATATAGTGAATAGTCCATACTTCGGATAAAAGGCTAAAAGCGCGGGGATTCAGTATCTAGGAATAATAGCGGCATCGTTAGTAGCATAACTTCCAACCTATGGTTTCTAGGTATCGAGAGATCTAGCCAAGAGAGTAAAGAAGAGTTAGAGATGATTTTATGTCTCCCTTGATGTTCCAAAATCACATAAGGAGATCTGTGTGCAAGCGAGTTGAAGGAAGGTTGTGAGTAGTATCAATGAATATGTAGGTCGCAAGCAAAAATATGGTAAAGCGACAAGGTTTTAGGAATACAGGAGTAAGGATAAAAAGGGGCGAGTGAGAAGATGATGAGAATGGATAAAGTCCTTAGGATTAAGCCATAAAAACAAGAGAGTTGATGGTTTTTATAATTTATACAAAGCTTAGTATTGGCTGAATCAACTCAAATGAGTCTCAGGATAATGGCATTTAGAAGAGATGGAATGCCGCCCTGATAGTACAATGAGGGCATAATTGTGATAGATAAAGGATAACATTTGGGCCTTCGATTGAGTAATGATTTGAAGAGGATTTCATGAGTTGTACAGGATTAAAATATCAATGTAAGGTGAATAGTATTGGGATACCATAAAATATGGTTATGTAAGTATAGTATCCCCCCTAGGTGGATCAATCTAATTACCCCAGATATCCCTGATGAGATGTGGGCCCTAGAGGCAGTGTTACGTAAGAGATCAGGTTATTAGTGGTAAATGATGAATCAACATTCAGGTGAATCAACAATACATGTATGGAAGTTCAACAGTATGAGATGAAATTAGACCACCAGTCTTAAGGATAAACAACGAGAGTAACCTGGAGTTGGTTGCAGACCTCAGTAATGATAAATCGAAGTAAGAGTTATGGTATAGTATGACCTACATAGATGCGGTAAAGATTTAGGTCTATGAAATAAGATATAGCAGTATTCGCAAGTTCTACAAGGTACCGAGCGAAAATTTCAGTATACCTATAGATGCCCAGAAAGACATCTTATTAAGCTTTGTATATGTTTACAAGTAAGGCCTAAAAATTAGCTAACAACTGGAGGAAAAAGGAGAGGAGAGACGCATAAGAGTACTTACAAGTTCAAAGTCATATAGGCTGCATGATAGAAGGTAGCAACAATTATGAGACTGAAAGGATTCCGACCATAAGTTGTGGTGTGAGAAGGAGGCCTAAAGACGGAATGCCTTGGATTTTGGACTTATTCACAGAACAGTCGCCTAGATGACAAGGGAAGTTCTAAAGTATTCGGAAGACATAAGTTATGAAAATGATAAGTGCATCATTCAACATTCGAGGACGAATGTTCCAAGGGGGGGATAATGTTACGCCCCGCGGTATTACGTCGATATTATGCTTCGCAATATTAAATTACGATGATGTTGCACCCTGTAGTATTGTACGTTGAATTTTGTGTAAGGTAATTGACATCAGTCCAAGGAAAAGATTATTTGGAAATTATAAGGATTATGCTATTTGAAAAAAGTGATAACTAAATTCGTGAAGGTGAGAGGGGAAGCAAGTTAAAGAAAACTAGTTTCGTTGAAAATGGTCAATTTGGGATAAAGTACGGTTCGAGTGATACTACCCGATAATTATGGACTAGTACCATACAAGGTACCATATGGCCGTGATAATATGATATATAAAGTATATTAAAAATGAGTAGTATTTTTAGGTAATTTGAGATAATTTTTAAATTATGCGGGTAATTGGTAAATTATCGGGTAACGGGACATTACCTAATTAACTAATAAGTTAAAAAAATTAATAATTATCCCAAAAGAAACATGGCAAGCAACCACTTTTCAAACAATAACTCATGGTCACGTTGGAGTAGGTGGATACCTAAGAGTTAGTTAAAATTTAATGAGTAGCTTACTACAATCTGGTTCTATTTTCCTTTTAGACAAAAGAACCAAAGATGTTCTTAATTCAAAAGCAAGAAAACATATCCATTTTCTTAGTTCGAAAAAATTCAAAGAAGAGAAGTCCAAATTAGTTCAAACAATTCAAAGTAGAGAAGTCCAAATTCGTTTAAAACTATTCAAAGTACAGAAGCTCACTTCATAATTAAAAATTTAAAGGAGCAGAAGCTCATTTCGATCAAGAAAAATACAAATAAGCAGAAGCTTATTTTCGTTCAAATACTTCAGCGTTATTCCATCAAAGTTTTGCGGTTATAAGAGTACGTTGCAATCTTCGCCAATAATATTATATGGAGTTTTCCTTACTCCAGGTATGTTAAGGCCATCCCTTCTTTCTTTTTGGCATGATCCAAATTACTCTGAAGCAACGAGCAAACACACAGTTTCCATAAATTACTCTATTCATAGGAATACTATGGGTGTCTATATTATTGATTCCCCGTGTGAATTATTATTATCTTCTGTTCATGGATCCCAAAAAAATACGTATTTGATAATGTTCATCCGAAAGGCATATTGATTTTTATTCGTACGGACGTCCTTTTGTTGGGGACGCTGCATTTATGCCTACAGGTATACTTAATCAGTTTGACGAGTAGATGAGATTGTCATTCAACGAAGGATCGGTAAGACTCCACCTCAATCGGAGTGCAACCAAGTGTATGAGTCATCGTGTCAGAGTTTTACTAAAGACTTATGGGTAGGCCGGTACCCTGTCCCATTTGATGTCAGTAAATCTTAGAGGCTTTGTAGACAAAGGTTCAGTTTGTACAATATGTTAGAGGCCTTAACGGCTCATGTGTATTCATATTTTATGAACGATAGTTTATTAATACAGTGTTGCCCACTTACAAGTTGTACATTACGAGTTGTGTCCATGTTGGCCCATGATAGTCACAAAGAAAATAAATGAGTTACATAGTGGTTCGCTCTGGCCAATGCGGCACCAGGTTCCAGCCACGCCTCCCCAGGTTTGGGGAGTGACAGATTAATATACCCCCCTCCCTCCCCCCGAATTTCCTTGATTATTGCCACTCCAATTTCCTTGATTGGTGTCGCTATGCCAATTCCCTTGATTATTTCCACCACTCTAATTTCCTTGGTTGTTAGAATTTCAATTACCTTGATTGTTTTGAGGTCGCCATTGTTATGTGTTTGGGCCTTGGAAGTTGTTTATTTCCTCTTGAAACTTTTTCACATATTGCACTTGTTCATTGTAAGAATCATCTTGATCAAAACCATTATCCCCTTGCACATAATTCTCAGCTCTATTTTTCACTTGTGGACCCTCGATCCTTCTTTTGTTTACCATCATGTTCACCCCTTCCATGCATTGACTTGCTTAGGACTTGCACTTGTTGAAGTTGAGACTTTTCTAGTTGATTCGTTGTGGCAGTCATTTCAGTAATGGCTTGCCCTGGTCATGCAACTCTTTGTGAAGGTGGATCACGTTCAGATCACCATGTGGAACATTAGCCCAGGATTGCCACGCTGATGATGTTCTTCCATTTTATCCAAAATCTCACACACCTCTTCATACTTCATAGTCATAAAATTACCACCGCCAAGTTGATTCACTACACATTTGTTGGTTGTGTTAATCCCACTATAGAAGGTTTGTTGAATCATGTTTTCTTTTTTATCGTCATTGGGACATTCCTTGACCATTGTTTTATACTGCTCCCAAATCTCGTGTAGTGGTTCATTCGGCTTTTGCTTGAATGCCAAAATCTCATATCGAAGTGTAGCCATGTGCCCCAGAGAGAAGAACTTAGAGATAAACGTTTCTGCCAACTCATCCCAACCGTGAATGGAATGGTTTGACAAAAATTCCAACAAATCTAAAGATTTCCCCCTTAAAGAGAAGGGAATAAGATTTAGCCTCAAAGCATCCTCAGAGACATTTGTTTGTTTTCTCCCCCGACAAATGTCCACAAATCCGTTCAAATGTTTGTACGCATTTTGACTTGGAGCACCGGTGAATAATCCTTGTCGTTCTAGTAATGGTTTGAAAATTACCCGCCCTAATATGATGATGGACTATTGCACTAGCATGTCCTTAATTGGGTAACACCCGATGTGGAGCCGCTCGTGGTGGAGGTGGGGGTAGAGAGGGGACATTGTCATGAAGCACTCGGCCTCTTCTATTGGCTTGACGTTCAAGAGTAACCACATCAACTTGCTCATACTCGATGTCCACATTTCCCAAAGGCAAATTTCCGAGCTCATTTTTGCCATGGTTGTACCTACGATTTCTCAAACAACTTAGTAACATGGAAGAAACTGTTTTAACTCACTGACAATGGCGCCAAAAATTGGTCACGTCCACAATACACCTCAATAAGAGATATGACACTGTCGTATGCTATAATAAAAACCTAACTAGGAGTCGGGGTCGAATCCACTGGAGTTATGATGGGAGTTAGGAGTATATATTTGAAGCAAGCAAATGGGTTACCTAAGATTGCACTTCCAACAAAACGTTTTGTTTTCAATTTCTATCGTTACACTAATGAATTC
This sequence comes from Nicotiana paniculata, assembly GCA_005239505.1. NCBI lineage: Eukaryota > Viridiplantae > Streptophyta > Magnoliopsida > Solanales > Solanaceae > Nicotiana > Nicotiana paniculata. The sequence goes on from MDKI01040461.1 coordinate 8,166, forward strand.
AAGATAAAGAAAATAGATTATACATAAATGTTTTGGAGGTTTTTCCAATTGGATAAAATCCTAGGGTTGTGACCATAACATAGGTATTTGCCTAATGGGATAAAGACGTTAATGCTTGTTTTGTTGATTGGGGTGTCTTATAGCTCTCAACTCTACGTTACTCACTCAATACCTCTCGGTCAGAGAGTGATTTTTCCCAAGTTGGATTTCTCAAGTCCAAATGGGTATGAACCAAAACAGTTGATAAGAGCTCAAGTCACGTTATTACTATCTCTAGGTTGAACCCTTTAATTAGGTTAATCAATCTCTCAATTAACCCAATTCCTTGTTAGCTAAGTTATACTAGACTAGTTCTCTCTTTCTCAGGTAGAGGGTAAGTAAAATAGGCATGAATCAATGTTTGCAACCATTAATTCCAAAGTTGAAACATGAACTAAGCTAAAAAATAAACACTCAATCATAACCAAGCACTAAATTAGACACCCATAAGGTTTACACACAAGGGTTGGGTCACAACCCTAGTATACGTCTAGCTACTCATAATGGAAACTGTAGAAAATGGAGAAGAAAAGCTAATTAAACTCATAATAGAAGATTTAAATATCAAAATCTAATGTTTAAACACCAAACTAATGTAAAACTTACTAAAGTAGTAAAGAAAAATGGCTACAAAAACTTCATATGTTCAAACTTGACCTAATTTTGTGAAACTCGTCTATTTATACATGGCCAAAAATCTCGAACAAAAATTCCACTCGGAAGGTTCTGCGGTCGCACAATTCCATGTGTGATCCACAAATTTTTTCAGTTAGCAGGAAGTGGAGTTCAGTAGCCGCACATTTTTGATATACTGAAGCGAGGCAATCTGCTGCGACCGCATATTTCCGAACTGCGACCTCACAATTCTTGTGCGGTATGCAGTTCTCAAAGGCTCATGGACTTGGTCGTTTTGCAAACTCTCTGATCTTCGAATCTTAGCCCAGTTCTATGGCTGCACAATTCATATGCTGTCCGCAAATTACTGAAAGCACTGCTAAAAATTCTTCTTGGTTTGCGACCGCAGATGGAATTCTGTAATTTTCAATTTCTGCTGCGACCGCACAATTCCTTCGGCGGAGCGCACATTTGTGCTTCTACACCCTTTATTTCCTTGTGCTGTGGAACACTTCTTTTTGAGTCAGATTTCATCTCGGGAGACCAAACTTCAAGCATTCCTTCAATTTTGCATAATTTTATTAGTTTCAGAACACTATTCAGTAACCTTTGTTTAAAAAGAAGATAAAAGGTTCTAATAAGCACTCAAAATCCCCATTTATCAGGGCTCAACCCGTACCAGATTTAGCATGGCCCGTGAGTTGGAGATAGACATTGCATACCAGCACGTAGTGAGGATCGTTAGGATATTGAAGGGTATGTGAACCCAGGAGAGAGAGAGGAGAGGGAGGCCAAGAGGCCTCGAGATTCTGGCACATATAGTGGTACCCGTGCCCCAGTTGCAGCTCGTCATAGTAGGGGCTATGTGAGTCGCCCTGTTCATTCAGCACTTCCAGCTTCCAGCGGTATTCCGACCACTCCTAGGACTCAGACTCCCTATTATGCACCGCCATTGTGTAGTTCACCTCCTACACAGAGTGTTTTCAGCGGTCAGTCCAGCCGATTAGGCCCAAACGAGCCATAGCATCCACGTCCTTCGAGAGCCTATTTTGAGTGTGGTGATACTAGTCATGTGAGGGAATTTCCTAGACTCAAGACGGGTGCACCTCTACAAACTACTAAGGCTCTACGTATTCCACCCGATCCTCAGGCTTCTCAGTCCATGGTTGCCGCACCAGTTTCCTCTCCACCTGCAGAACCAACTAGAGGTGGAGGTCGAGCAGGTAGAGTCTCCCTAGAAGAGGAGGCCATGCCCTATATTATGCTCTTATTTCTAGGACGGAGGCAGTTTCATCCGACTCAGTCATCACAAGTATTGTTTAGGTCCGTCATAGAGATAGATCAGTCTTATTTGATCCATGCTCCACTTATTCCTACATGTCTTCTTATTTTGCTCTATATTTGGGTGTATCCCGTGATTCTTTGAGTTCTCTTGTCTATGTGTCCACACCTGTGGGAGATTCGTTCGTTATTAATCGTGTGTATCAGTCGTGTTTAGTTGTTCTTGGTAGTTTTAAGAGTAGAGCCAATCTATTGTTGTTCAGTATGGTAAATTTTGATATTTTTTTGGGCATGGGCTGGTTGTCACCCTATCATGGTATACTCGATTGTCACGCCAAGACCGTGACGCTAGCTATGCCAGGATACCATGGTTGGAGGGGAGAGGTGCTTTAGATTATGTTCCTAGCAGGGTTATCTCATTTCTAAAGGCTCATCGTATAGTTGAAAAGAGGGTGTAATGCTTATCTATCCTTTGTGAGGGATGTTAGTGTTGATACTTATACCGCGGAATCAATTCCGGTTGTGAAGGATTATCCAAATGTATTTTTGGTTGATCTTTTGGGCATGACGCCCGACAAAGATGTCGATTTTGGCATCGATTTTTTACCGGGCACATAGCCCATTTCTATTCCACCCTATCATATGTCCCGAATAGGGTTGAAAGAATTAAAAGAATGTTTGCAAGAATTTCTTGATAAGGGCTATATTCGGCCTAGTGTGTCAACTTGTGGTGCTCCTGTCTTATTTGTAGAGAAGAAGGATGGTTCCATGCGTATGTGTATTTATTATCGCCAGTTGAACAAGGTTACAATGAAGAACATGTATCCATTGCCACATATTGATGACCTACTTGATCAACTACAGGGTTCCATGGTGTTCTCTAAGATTGGCTTATGTTCAACCTATCATTAGTTGAAGATTCAGGAGCTAGATATCCTGGTGACTGGCTTCAAGACTCGCAATGGTCATTACGAGTTCTTTGTGATGTCTTTTGGGCTAACCAACGCCCTCACACCATTCATGCACTTGATGAATAATGTATTTCAGCCCGATTTTGACTTATTTGTCATTGTGTTTATTGACAAAATTATGGTGTAATCCCGAAGCTGGGAGGATCATAAGCAGCATTTGAGGACCATGCTCCAGACCTTGAGAGAAAAGAAGTTATATGTAAAATTTTCAAAGTGTGAATTCTTGCTTCATTCGGTAGCATTTTTGGGCCTTGTAGTATCGAGTTAGGGGATCAAGGTAGATCCGATGAAGATTGAAGCAGTGCAGAGTTGGCCCATACTGTCAGCTACGGAGATCCGGAGTTTTCTTTGTTTGGCAGGGTATTACTGTCGATTTGTAGAGGGATTCTTATCTATTGCATCACCTATGACCAGACCGAAGGGTGCTCCATTCAGGTGGACCATGGAGTGTGAGGAGTGTTTTCAAAAGCTCATGAAAACTTTGACTACATCCCAATGTTGGTGTTGCCTTCGGGTTTTGGGGTCTTATATTGTGTACTGTGATGCATTGCGTATTGGTCTCGGCACGGTGTTAATGCATGACAGTAGGGTGATTTCCTACGCGTCTAGGCAGCTGAAGGTGCATGAGAATAACTATCCTATCCACGACCTCGAGTTGACAGCTATTGTTCATGCCTTGATGATCTGGCGGCACTATTTGTAAGATGTCCCTTGTGAGGTCTACACTGACCACCAGAGTCTACATCATTTATTCAAACAGAAGGATCATAACGTGCGGCATTGGAGGTGGTTAGAGTTTCTTGAGGACTATGATATCACCATTCTATATCATCCCGAGAAGGTCAATATGGTGGCCGATGCCTTGAGTCGCAAGACGGAGAGTTTTGGGCAGCCTAGCATATCTACCGGTAGTAGAGAGGCCATTAGCCTTGGATGTTCAGGCCTTGGCCAATCTTCTCTTTTTGATCATATTAGAGAACGTCAGTATGGTAACCCCCATCTGCTTGTTTTCAAAGAGACAGTTTAGCGGAGGTCACTATTGGGGATGTCGGTGTATTACGAATGCATGGCAGGCTATGTGTGCCCAATGTAGATTGCTTGAGTGAGTTGATTCTCCAGGAGGCTCACATTTTGCGGTACTTCATTCATCCAGGTGCCGCCAAGATGTATCAGGACTTGAGACAAAACTATTAGTGGAGGCGGATGGAAAAGGACATAGTGTAATATGTAGCTTGTCGCCTAATCTATCACCAAGTGATGTATGAACATCAGCGGCCTAGTGGATTGGTTCACAGATTTGAGATCCCAGAGTGGAAACGGGAGCGGATTACTATGGATTATGTTGTTGGGCTCCCACGGACTCAGAGGAAGTTTGATGCAGTTTGGGTGATTGTGGATAGGTTAACCAAGTCAGCTCATTTCAGCCCAGTGGTGACTACTTATTTTTCAGAGTAGTTGGCTTAGGTTTATATTCGCGAGAATGTCAATGACGGTATCTAACTTCTATGACTAGGGTACGTAGTTTACATAGCGGTTCTTGAGGGTTGTTCATCATAAGCTATGCCCGCGGGTGGGGTTGAGTACAACATTTCATCATCAGACAGACAGACAGCCCGAGCGCAATATTCAGATATTGTAGGATATGTTTTGTGCGTGTGTGATGGAGTTTGGGGGGGTTCTTGGGATCAGTTTTTGCCGCTTGCGGAGTTCTCCTACAACAACAGTTACCCGTTGAGCATTTATATGGCCTCGTATGAGGCTTTGTATGGTAGGTGGTGCCAGTCTGCGATGGGTTGGTTTGAGTCGAGCGAGGCTAGGCTACTAGGTACATACTTCGTTTAGGATGCTTTGGAGAAAGTTAAATTGATTCAAGATCGACTTCGTACATCACAATCCAGACATAAGTTATGCAGATCAGAAGGTTCACGCATTGCAAATCATTGCTTAGGAGCGAATCTTGCTCCAGGTTTCGCCCATGAAAGATGTTATGAGGTTCGGAAAGAAGGGCAAGTTGAGCGCTAGGTATATCAGACCTTTTCAGATTCTTGAGAGGGTTGGATAGGTGGCCTACAGACTTCCACTACCACTTAGTCTAGCTGCAGTTCATCTAGTGTTCCATGTTTCTATGCTCCGGAACTATCATGGCATGTATTCTATTTCAGCCTAGTCTAGTTGGACAAATATTTGTCTTACATTGAGGAGCCGGTGGCCATTTTGGACAGGTAGGTTCGAAAGTTGAAGTCCAAGAACATTGCTTCAGTAAAGGTTCTTTGGAGTGGTCAACCGGTTAAGGAGGTGACTTGGGAGACCAAGCATGATATGCGTACCCGTTATCCTCTTCTTTTCACCACTTCAGGTATGTCTCTATACTCGTTCGAGGATGAATTTTTGTTTTGAGAGGAGGAGGATATAACGACCCGACCGGTTGTTTTGAGTATCTTTGCCTTGATCCCCTAATTTATGCTTCCTCTATGTTATATTGCAGTTACGTGACTCACCATGGTGTTTGGTTTTGCTTTTGGTTGAGTTTCGGAGTGAAATGAGACACATAGTCCCTAAGTTGGAAGGTTAAGTCATAGGAGTTGACCGTAGTTTGACTTGTGTAAAGACGACCCCTGAATTAAGTTTTGATGGTTCCAATAGCTCTGTATGATGATTTTTGTCTTAAGACTGTGTCCAGATGTTGATTTTGAGGTTCGTGGGTCGTTCATGTGTGATTTGGTGAAAGTTAGAAATTGGAGGAATTTGGAAAGTTTAATTGGGAGTGGAATTTCTAGATATGGGGGACGAATCTCGATTCCGGAAGTTGGAGTAGGTCTGTAATGTTAATTATGACTTGTGTGCAAAATTTGGGGTCAATCAGAGTTGTTTTGGTATGAATCGGCGTTGGATTCAGAATTCAGAAGTTCTTAATTTCTCAAGATTGAATCGATTTCAAAATTGGCACAAAAATCCGCGAAGAAAATTTCTGACTGAATCCGCCTCTAATTAAAAGTCAAAATTAAACCTTTCACCGTTACCGAATCACTCGCAAAAATTTAAAATTTTAATTGGTGATCGATTCGGTCAGATTCTTTAAATTTATTAAAAATAAATATTATAGTTCTGACCAAAACTATCGAAAGTTTTAAAACCCCTATCTCGACCCCTTTTCTTTCTCTCTCTTCTTTTCTCTTTCTGTTTTCATTCTCCTTCAGCAACCCCAACCACCACCGTCCCTCCATCTCTCCACAAGTCCCTCCGGTAACTCTCTCTCTCTCTCTCTCGTTCTCTCTCCCTCTCTCTCATTCTCTCTCTCTCTCTATCTCGTTCTCTCCTCCCTCCATCCATTATCTCTCTTATTTTTCTTACTAAGTAATTTTTTCGTTCAATTTTTCAGTTAATCAGTCGTTCCCCCACCTTCTCCGACGCGGTTACTTTCTCTTCTCCGGCATTTTTCCAGCTAGGTAAGCAATTTATTTGTTAGAGTTCTTCTTTTGGCTTTGAAGTTTGAACAAGTTTAGAATTTCATTATTTCACTTGATATTTTGAGGCAAATTGGTATCTTGATTTGTAGGGTTTGTTTTGATTGTTGTCCTAAAGATTGTGGTTGATATAAAGTTCCATTTGACAAGTTTCGGCTTGGTTTGGATCGAACAAGCAAAAAACTTGCAAATTCAAGGTTACAATTTTAAGTTCAAGGTTAGTTCTCTAAACTTGAAATTGAATTTAGAGCCTATATTTTAATCTTGATTTTATGATTTGGCATTCGTTACTTTTTTTTATCTTGTTTTATTTGATTTGGGGCATACTACAAGTGTAGATGATTAGTGCACTTATTGTTTGGTTACACCAAATGTAGATAAGTAATTTCTTGTGTCTACTTTTTTATTAGATTACCATTTTAACTCTTTATTAGTAGGTATTCACATATATATGTTAAGTGTGTAAAGACCCGACCGCTCATTTTTTTTATCTAGATCCCCATTCCCCTAATTAAGACTCCCCATATGTGCTTTTACTGCTTTATGACTTATGGGGATGGTTAGTTCGGGTTTGGAAGGGTTCGAGTTGAAATCAAAACACTTGGTTCCTTAATATTGGTTTAAAATGTTATTTTTGAATTTAGTCAACGTTTTGATAAAACAACCTCGGAATCGGGATTTAACGGTTCTAATAGGTTTGTATGATGATTTTGGACTTGGGCGTATGTTCATATCAGGTTTCGGATGACCTGGGAGAGTTTTGGCGCTTAATATTGAATGTTGGTGCATTGATGGTTTTTCGAGCTCTTTAACTTTGGTTTGGACTAGGTTTTTGTGTTATTGAGGTCCATTTGAGATTTCGAGCTTTGGAATAGTTCTGTATGGTGATTTATGACTTGCACGCAAAATTTGGCGTCATTTCGAGTTGATTTGATAGGAATCGGATACGCGGAAGTATTTCTAGAAGTTTTTGAAATTCGATTCATGTGTTTAGGTTTCAGATTCTTATTTCTGGATGTTATTTCATTTTTTTGATCGCGCGAGCAGGTCTATATTTTTTTATTGGATGTGTGAGTGTAATTGATGGGGTCCCGGATATGAAATGGATTGGAATCGGACTCGGAAACTTTGCACGAGGGACTGCTGGTGCTCCAGTTCTGTGCGTCCGCATCTGCGTGATTTTGGTCGTAGCTGCCACCTCGCAGAAATGGTTCTGTGATCGCAGAAGCGGCCTGGGGTTGTGTGGTTAGTTGTCCGCAGGAGCGAGATCACTTCTATGATGATGGAGCCGCAAGTGCGAAGCAAGGCCAGTCACGTGTGGGTTGCATGTGGCCGTTCGCAGAAGTGGGTTCGCAGAAGCAAAATCCCGTCCGCAGAAGCGAAGGGAGGCAACCTGGGCTCGGACTGCACCTGCGATGGATTTTCCGCAGGTGCGCCCCAGGATCTGCAGAAGCGAAAATCACTAGGGCAGTGAGGTTCATTCAATTTTGGGACTTAGGCTATTTTGGTTCATTTCTTTCACTACTTGGGCGATATTAGAGCTCTTTGAAGAGTGGTGTTCACCTAGCACTTTGAGGTAAGTAATATATTTATAAGATGAGTTTAATACATGTTTTTATGTCGATTCTAACGCATAAATTGTAGAAATTGTGGGTTTAGTTGAAAAACCTAGGTTTTGATAAAAATAGGATTTAACCACGAAAATGAAAATGGAATTGGGTGAAAATTATATGTTTGAGTTTGTAAGGTTATGGGTACCATTTATGATCGAAAATTTTTGGAATTCAGACACGTGGGCTCGAGGGTTAATTTTAAGAATCTTCCGATTTGGGTTGGGTAATTACTCTAATAGATAGAGTATAAACTTGTGAGTGTATAGTGATTAATTTATATATTATTTGGCTAACTTCGGATTATTCGACACCAAGTTGAGACTTTAGAGTGAATTCGTGGGCGGAAACTGAGCTTTAAGAGGAGGTAAGTCTCTAGTCTACCCTTGTAAGAGAGAATTTACCCCATATGTATTTTAAATTACTATTTGCCTGTAATTGTGGGGGCTACATACGCATGAGGTGAAGAGACTCCAAATCATGAAATACTTGTATTGTTTGCACTCGACTTGTTAACTTTAGTGCCTAAATTATATTGAAACTTGATAAAGGATTCGTAAAGGCCAAATTTTACTTACTTTGAGTTTTGGCGGGTTCTTTGATCGTTAATAGAAATTGTGTTTCCTTTTGTATTAGTCTTGTGATAACTTTTAAATCGGATGTTCATAGAGTATTCTCTCTTCATGTGGAGCGGGCCGAACGCCTCAGTGGTATAATAGATTCATCTATAGCTCGTGTCACTCGATCAACGACAGTATACATTTTATTTTTGATCGGGTCGTACGACCTCGGCATAAATAGTGCGTGTTAGTTCTTGGAGCCTACGCTTGATATTATTTTCATGCATTGAGAGGTTATAATTTATTTATTTTCCCGAAAGTGATTTGGAGTTAGTATGTGTTAGTTGGAGATTTTTGAAAATTACAATCAGTTAAAGAATCATTTATTCATTACTTGCTATTATGTTATTATTATTATTATTATTATTCACATATTCCATACCTATTTAGAATTTTTGTATTGTTGGCCCATAGTATGTGTTGATGTCGACCCCTCATTACTACTTCGTCGAGGTTAGACTGGATACTTACTGTGTACATTTTGTTTATCTACTCACGCTACACTTTTGCACAAATCGTGCAGGATCTGAGGAAGGTGCATGTGGTGTTCATTCAGGCGTGTACCCCCGTTATCCTGAGGCATAGTGGTGAGCTGCTCTTGGAGTCCGTCTGCAGCATCCTCCATCTCTCTCTTTTGTATTTACTTTCTATCCATCTCATTTAGGACAGTATGTTAGGTGTTTTGTATATTCTAGTTGCTTGTACACTTGTGACACCGGGTCTTGGACACGTGCTAGTAGACACTAGATGGTTTTTGAGTATTTATTTCACCATGCTTGTTCTTTTATTCGTTTCCGCTTTACTTTGTCAAATTTTCCACTTCTCAATTACTTAATAAATAAAAATCAACTAATTTGAAATTATTAAATAAATAAATACATGGCTAGTTCACCGTTGACTTGCCTAGTGGTAACGTTAGGCGCCATCACAACCTTTAGGATAAAATGTTTTGCGACAACATGGTATCAGAGTAATAGGTTCACATAGGTCTCACAAGTCATGAGTAGACCTCATAGAGTCTTGCAGATCGGTGCAGAGACGTCCCTACTTATCTTCTATAGGCTATAGGGTGTTAGGAACCTAATGTTTCTTCATCTCCTATTGTGCACTTGATGTTGTGCTAAGTATATTTCTCTTATTCCCTAACAGATGGTGAGAACTTACACGGAAGATGTACCCGACCGTAGAGGAGCAGCTTCACTTGCTGCTAGAGGCGGAGGAGGGCTCGAGCTCGTGGTAGAGGACGAGGGCATCCTAGAGTTGCTCCAGTTGTCCCACCAGTGGATCCAATGGAGGATTCTGTAGTTGAGGAGCGAGGCGAGGTGCCTGCAGCGGTGCCAAACCTAGTGGATTTCATGTCCGCACCAAGATTTCAGGAGGTCAGCGTCCGTATGTTGCGGTTCATGGATTCGATGACTCAGGCTGGTTTATTTCCAGCAGACCTAGCCATCCCAGACAGGAGGGGCACCACCAACCCCTATCGCTCAGGATCCAAGGCATGCAACTGTGTATATCAGGCCTCGGGCGCACTACCCGTGGGTGGAGCTCAGCCAGTTGTAGTAGCTATAACTGAGCCCAGACCAGCTGCGGCCAATGAGCCGCAAAAGATATTGGATAGATGGACCAGGCGACATCCTCCTATCTTTGGAGGTGAGCGAGTCGAGGACCCCTGAGATTTTATTGATCATTGCAGGGAAAAAATGCACAACATGAGGATATTGTAGTCCACGAGATGGACTTTACTACCTTTCAGCTGGAGGACAGGGCCCGTAGATAGTGGCAGTCCTATATTCTTGGCAGGCCAGCACCTTCTTTTCCCTTGAATTGGGACCAGTTCATACGCCTCTTTTTTTATAGATATTTTCCATGCTCTCAGAGGGAAGAGCATCTATTTCAATTGAGCAACTTTAGCAGGGTCAGATGTCGGTAACCGAGTATGAGGCGAGATTCTCTAAGTTGTCTCGCCATGCACTTATGATACTTCCCACCGATGCAGAGAGAGTGCGGGAGTTTGTTGCAGCTTTGCACTCTGGTATCCAGGCCACTATGGCCCGAGAAGTTGAGATGGGGAATTCTTATGAGCTAGTTGTGGAGACAACTCGGTGGATCGAGGGTTTTCGTCAGCAGAGCCAAGAGAAGATGTCGAGGGAAAAGCAGCTTCGATATTCTGGAGTGTTCAGTGGTGCTCCGTTTGGGGGCAAAGGTCAGTTTGTGAGAGGTCAGTATAGCAGGCCCACATATCTAGTACCTCCGCCTCCTCGGGGTGCTCCCTTGCGGCGCTATTTCAGCGCCATTCCAGAGATTCCTATCGTCCACCAGTTATTCAGCCTCTAGTGGGTATTCAGGCCATCAGGGACAGACTTCAGGTCAGTAGTCCACCATTATGAGAAGTTGCTTCGAGTGCGGGGATCTTGGTCATGTGATGAGGTTCTGCTCCAGGCTTCATGGCAAGGCAGTACAATAGGGTCAGCAACCTATGATTATAGCACAAGCTTCCACACCAGTCGTCCAGCCACCTAGAGACGGAGGGAAGGTGGGTAGGGGTCATCCTAGAGGTGGAGGCTTGTCAGGTGGCGCTCCATCTAGGTTCTATGCTTTTCCAGCCAGACCAGATACAGTAGCCTCAGATGTCGTCATCAAAGGTATTATTTTTGTCTGCGGTAGGGATGCTTCGGTACCATTTTATCCAGAGTCCACGTATTTATATGTTTCATCTCTGTTTGCTCATTTTCTAGGTGTTCCTCGTGAGTCCTTGGGTACTCCTAGGTATTTTTCCACATGCGATTCTGTTATTGTGGACCGCTATCAGTCATGTATTGTGACTTTTTGTGGTTATGAGAGTAGAGCGGATCTTCTGTTGCTTGATATGATCGACTTTGAGGTCATCCCGGGGACGGACTGGCTGTCTCCATATCACGCCATACATGATTTCCATGCCAAGATTGTTACCTTTGTGATGCCATAGTTGCCTAGATTTGAGTGGAAGGGTTTGTCTGTCAGTGTATCTAGTCGGGTTATCTCTTTTTTGAAGGCTCGACACATGGGCGTGAAGGGTTGTTTGGCTTATTAAGCTTATGTTTAGCATACTGTCGCAGAAACTCCGACGATTGATTCCGTGCTCCTAGTGCGGGAGTTCTCCGATGTGTTTCCTTCTGATATACCAGGCATTCCACCAGATCATGACATTTATTTCTGTATTGCTTTGGCTCCAGTTACCCAACCTATCTCTATTCCACCATACCGCATGGCTCTGAGGGAGTTGAAGGTGTTGAAAGAATAGCTTGAGGAGTTGCTAGCAAAGGGGTTTGTCATACCGAGTGTATCGCCTTGGGGTGCGTTGGTGTTGTTCGTGAAGAATAGGGATAGGACTATATGGATATGCATTGATCACCACTAGTTGAACAAATGTACAATTAAGAACGAGTACCCATTGCCGCGTATTGATGATTTGTTTGACAATCTGTAGGGTTCTCTCTAAGATCGAGTTGAGATTGGGGTATCATCAGCTGAAGATTCGTGATTTGGATGTTCCGAAGATGGCTTTCCGGACTAGTTATGGACAATATGAGTTCCTAGTAATGCCCTTTGGCTAAAGCTCTGGTGGCTGATAATTGGGGATTTTGACTACTTATTTTCGCACTTTTTACTTTTGTTTTAGCTCAAAAATGCTTAAAGATATTCCCGAAATCTGATAAAATATGCTTTCTTGGTGGAGTATTAGAAAATGAGTCAAAGTGATGAAATTCAATTCAAGAAAGAGTATTTTTGGACAAGGACTAAAACCACGCAAAAAGGGCAAAGTGCGGACCGCAGAATTTTGTCTGCGGCCCCAGATCATGAGGGATTTCTTCCGGATCTTCTTGGAAAAGTGCGGACCACACAATAATTGTGTGGCCGCAGAAGAGGAAGATCAGAGAGTTCCAAGTTTAAGTCCATCAAGAAGTACGGACCGCACTTTTATTGTGCCATAGTACTCAAAAGTGCGGCCGCACTCAGAAATGTACGGTCCGCAGAATTTAAGAAGTGCGGACGCAACACAAAATTGTGCGGCCACAAAAGTCCCTCCTGTCAAGAGTTGTTGTGTCACCGCTGAACCTCCGAAAGGGCAATTTTATCCGAAAATTTTAGCTGTATATAAATAGTATTTTTTAACAAAATTAGGTTGCGTTTGAACATCTAAAAGTTGGGACTTGGGAGCCATTTTTATTTACTGGTTTAGTAAATTTTATGATAGTTTGTGTCACGCCCCAAAACCGAGGGACGGGACCGGCGCCTAACCGAGTGAAACCAGCCAAGCAAGCATGTTTAACCTTTCCTACCCGACTCGTTTCACCCCTGTGTTTATAGCATACATTAATTACATGAGTTCGCAAGAGACAAATAAAAAGCATAATTTCATAACATTAAGCCCATTTTCCTCTTTTACCGTTATCAAGATTAGTTCTTCCAGAACATACATACAAGTTACAATGTTCAAGGTACGGAATCATGGTTACGAGTAAGTCCAACACTACCCACAATATAAATATATAACCCACATAGTGGCTACAGAGCCTCTAAGAGTTTGGAGAAATATACATAGACATGTCGGCGACAAGGCCCTGGCCACACCTCAAAACGGAGCATGTACAAAAGGGGAAGCAATGTATATATATATATATAGATATCAACATGCAGCCCCAGACAGAAGTGGGACTCACCGAAACTGCTGGAAGGGAGGAGGAGAAAGCACCGCTATCAGATAGGATAAGCAATAAACAGGCAATAATGCAAATAGAGACTTCACATAACAATCCACATAATCAAAAGTCAACATGTTTTTTATCCCGTTTTGCCATCTTTTGGTTAATGTTCTTTTAAGTTCCTCTTGTTATTATTATTACTGAAGCACCGCGTCGTTGTCACACGGAGTCCGGTCTCTGATCGACCGGCTAAGCCATCCTAGGTGAGGCCCGAACAATCATCACATCACATATCACCACTATGGCATGTTCGCACGGAGTCTGGTCCCTGCCCGACCGGCTAAGCCATCTCAACTGAAACAGTAAGTCTAAAATCAACATCATATCACAATTTTATGTCTCCATATGTACGGCATGGAGTCCGATCCTGGCCCGATCGGATAGGCCATCTCACCCTAGGACATTCCCCATCGATTCATGGATCTTTTAGGTCACTTTTATCATTTTTCATCTTTTGATTCACATCACACATCATTCCGTTCTTTGTCTTATCTTTCATATCATTACAATCCTTTGGTTCGTGTTTCATATCAATTCAATCTATTGAATTAATATTTCATCTCATTGCAATCCTTTGATCCATATTTCATGTCATTCCAATACTTCACATCGACCGCACCCATCACATAAGAGGACTGCACACATATTAAAAGAGGGAACATAATGATCACAATTCATACACTCAAATAACACAACGATATGGTAGTAACATGGAATGGCAAAGAAGCAAGAATTTTCCCAATTTAGCACATAAGGCACATAAATTCCATAGAGAATCAACCAAGAGGATCATACTCGGAAAGTGAGCACAAATGGGTTTATCCTACGAAGATTAGAGTTATCCATACATACCTCGAGTTGGGATTTTTCCTTAATTTCGATCACAATTCACCGGACCTTCTAGAACCTTCAATATAATTCACAATGTGGCAATATTTGAATTTAGAATTAGGAATTATGAGCATGCCTTAAACTCACTTGAACATTTTATCAAACATTAGGTTTTCCTTTAGAATAAATAATCCCTTTTTAGTGAAAGATTACTCTAACCTACTTCCCATTACTAGATTAGGGTAATGTAATTACATGCATGCAAGGACTTTAACCCCACCTTCATGAACTTTCCTACCTATGTTTCTATTTAGCAAGAATCTGAAAATTAAGGTTAATGGGGTGGAAGCTTACCTCTTAGGGTGAATAAAATGGTGGCCTACTCAATTAATCCTAGACCTGAGTAGTGATGGAGGATCAAATTGGTGAAAATGGGACTCTCTCTCACTAGAATCCACTCTCACTTCTCTCTATTTTATCATAAGGTCGTTAAAAATAAGGGGGATGGGTGTTATATTAGGCTGGGTGTCGGGTTTTAAAATTAGGAAATTAGAAGTCTCGGTGCAGGTTTGCGGTCCGGGATGCGATTGCATTCTGGTTATGCGGTCCGCAGACCTACCCTATTATTGTCCTTCAGCTGGGCCAAAAAGAAAAGGAATCTGCCCAGGTATGCGGCAACTATGCGGTCCGCATACCTGTTATGCGATCGCATAGTGCGCCACATATCTCCCTCCGCAAAAACTCAGATGCAAATATGCGGCCCACATTCATGAAATGCGATCACATTATGGGTCGCATAGCTGTCCTCAGAATGGACAACAAACTGTCCAACTATGCGACCACTATGCGGTCCGCATACGTTATATGCGATCTCATAGTGATTCGCAGATCCGCACAAACCTGAAAAATTATGTCCTCTAAGTCCTGGGGTACTTTTTCTTCCAAAAAGGTCCGATTTAAGAATTTCTACTATTATATCAAAAGAAGGGATCAATCCGGGCATCATTCTTAGTTAAGAAATTTTACGGGTTTTTACATCCTCCCCCACTTAAAATCATTCGTCCTCGAATGAGGATCAGTGAATTACTTGGGTTTGAGAATACAATATGCTAACCCCCAATTTTCACTAACTCCGATTTTTTTCTAAACATTTTGCCAGAGTTTCCTTTGTAGTTAGGCCTATCCACCTGCCAGAGAGCCCCCAAAACACATTTCAACAAATCCCACATACTTTCAGTTACTTCAACAAATTGCACCTAATTCAGTTAACACAATTCACACAAATATGGCACAACTTTGAGAAGTCATATGAGAAAGGGGATTAGGGGAGTGGGGTGGCTCTACACAAAATATGACACAAGATGCAATTACTTAGAGATGGTAATTTTCATAAACAACTACCTGACTCATTCAAACAAATGAGGATACTTCTCTTTCATTTCATTTTCCGCTTCCCATTGGCTTCCTCGACTTGTTGATTCCGCCATAACACTTTAACCAAAGAAATCTCCTTGTTTTTCAACTTACGAACTTGCCTATCCAGAATATCAACCAGAACTTCTTCATATGACAATTCTTCATTAACTTCAACGGTCTCAACCGGCACGATGACAGACGGGTCCCCAATCACCTTCTTTAACATGGACACATGAAACACCGGATGCACCAATGACATCTCAGGGGGCAACTCCAGCCTATATGCCACCTGCTCTATCCTCTGAGTGACCCTATACGGCCCGACAAACCTTGGGCTCAATTTTCCTTTCTTTCCAAATCGCACGACCCCATTCATGGTTGATACTTTCAAGAATACCCAATCATCTACTTGGAACTCAAAATCCTTGCGACGAACGTCCGAATAGGATTTCTGACGGCTCTGAGCATTTTTCAACCTCTCCTTTATGATTCTAACCTCCTTCATAGCTTGATGCACAAGATCTAGTCCTAACAGTTTAGCCTCTCCAACCTCGAACCACCCAATCGGAGACCTACACCTTCTACTATACAAAGCCTCAAATGGGGCCATCTGAATATTGGCATGTAAACTGTTGTTGTAAGCAAATTCAATGAGTGGCAAATGATCATCCCAGCTACCCTTAAAATCAAGCACACAAGCTGGCAACATGTCCTCAAGCGTCTGAATAGTCCGCTCTGCTTGTCCATCAGTCTGCGGGTGGAAGGTTGTGCTGAGATTTACCTGCGTACCCAAACCTTGCTGAAATTTCTTCCAAAAGTTAGCTGTGAACTGGGCCCCTCGATCCAAGATAATAGAATCTGGAGTGCCATGGAGCCTGACTATTTCTTTGATATACAACTGAGCGTATTGTTCTGCCATGTCGGTGGACTTGACTGGCAAGAAATGAGCTGACCACCCAAACTGAGTCAAACTTACGCGAAATGGGGGATAATCCCACCACAAAAAATCCATATTTATCATCTCCCATTTCCACATTGGTATTTCCATAAGTTGCGCCAACCCACCGGGCCTCTGATGCTCGGCCTTCACTTGCTGACAATTTGGACACCTAGCCACAAAGTCCCCCACACCCCTCTTCATACTATTCAACCATTAAACCTCCTTGACATCATGATACATTTTCGTATAAACTGGGTGTACGAAATATCTAGAATTGTGAGCCTCTGCCATTATCCTCTCCCGAAGATCCTCCACATCCGGAACACATAGTCTCCCTTGACACCGCAAGACATCTTCACCATTGATGAGTGAAAAAGTTGTGGTCCTGTGACTTAGAATTGCCTCTCTTAACCGCACCAATGCATGATCATTGAATTGCTTTTCCTTCACTTCCTCCAGAAGCGAAGATTCTTCTCCATTATGCACCACAACACTCCCTTCGTCTAAGGCCGAAAGACAAACCCCTAGACTGGCCAACTGGTAAACCTCTCGAGCCAAAGGCCTCTGACCTGCTTCTAAGTGAGCCAAAATACCCATGGAGTTCTGACTAAGAGCGTCTGCCGCCACATTCACCTTCCGAGATGGTACAAGATATTCATATCATAATCTTTGAGCAATTCCAACCATCTCTTCTACCTAAAGTTTAATTCCTTCTGTTTGAATAGATACTGAAGACTCTTGTGGTATGTGAACACGTCCACATGGACCCCATAAATATAATGCCGCCAGATTTTCAATGCAAAAACAACTGTTGCAAGCTCCAAATCAGGTATCGGATAATTCTTTTCGTGATTCTTGAGTTGCCTTGAAGCATACGTTATAAATTTACCACATTGAATCAACACACACCCTAGACCAACCCTTGAAGCATCACAATACACCACAAACCCCTATGTACCCTCTGGCAAGGTCAACACTAACGCCGAAGTCAATCTCGATTTCAATTCCTGGAAACTCCTTTCACAATCATAGGACCACTGGAACTTGATCGCTTTATGCGTCAGCTTAGTCAACGGGGAGGTGAGAGTAGAGAATCCTTCCATGAACCTCCGATAATATCCAGCAAAACCCAAGAAACTGCGAATCGTTGTCGGGGTCGTTGGTCTAGGCCAATCCTTCACAGCTGTGATCTTTTGGGGATCAAACCGAATCCCTTCCTTGGAGACAACATGACCCAAAAGGTAACTGATTCTAGCCAAAACTCGCATTTTGAGAACTTTGCATACAACTGGTGCTGATGAAGAGTCTACAGAACTGCCCTGAGGTGATTAGCATGATCTTCCTGACTTCACGAATAAACAAGGATATCATCGATGAAAACTATCACGAAAGAGTCGAGAAACGTCTTGAAGATGCGATTCATAATGTCCGTGAAAGCTGCTGGGGCGTTGGTTAGCCCAAAAGACATTACCAAGAATTCAAAGTGCCCATAACGAGTCCTAAAGGCGGTCTTAGGAATATCCTGCTCCCTGATCTTTAGTTGGTGATACCCAGACCGTAAATCAATCTTTGAGAAGAACCTAGCACCTTGCAATTGGTCGAACAAATCATCTATCCGAGGTAATAGGTATTTGTTTTTTATGGTGAATTTGTTGAGGTGCCGATAGTCAATACACATTCATAGAGATCCATCTTTCTTTCTGACAAAAAGAATAGGTGCGCCCCGAGGCAACACACTTGGCCGAATGAAACCCTTTTCTAGAAGGTCTTTCAACTGCTCCTTTAACTCTCTCAATTATGCTAGCGCCATCTTGTAGGGTGGAATAGATATTGTCTACGTATCTGGCAATATATCAATCCCGAAATTGATCTCTCTATATGGTGGAATCCCAGGAAGCTCATCCGGAAAAACATCAAGAAATTCGTTCACAACAGGCATGGACTCGGGAGCAGGCACCTCTAAAGTGGTGTACACAACCCAGACCAAATGGCAGATGCACCCTTTTTTGATCATCTTTGAGGCCTTTAGGTAAGAAATAAACCTACTTCTTTGCACGGTATTATTTCCCTCCCACTCAATAGATGGTTCATTAGGAAACTCAAGCCTCATAATTCTTGTTCGCAGTCGAGTTTAACAAAGCACGAATGGAGCCAATACATTCCTATTATTACATCAAAATCAACCATTCTAAGCTCAATAAGATCGGACGGGGTATCCCAACCACACACCGTGACAACACAATTCCTATAGACTCTCATGGCCGTAATAGACTCACCAACCGGAGTCGACACTAATAACGGCTCATGAAGTTGTTCTGGTTCTATCCCAAAACTTGAAGCAATAAAAGGGGTGACATATGATAAAGAAGACCCGAGATTAATAAGAGCATACACATCGTGAGTTTGGACAGTCAAAATACATGTGACGACATCTGGAGAAGCCTGTGCACTCTGACGACAACTCAAGGCATAGAGCCGGTTGGGTCCTCCCCAACCCCGTGCACCACCCCTAGCTGCACCTCGCCCTGCTGGTGCTGTAGCGCCTCGGGCTGGAGGGTGTGTTGAGGATGTAGCAGCTGAAGAACTGGATGGTTGGGCCATACCCCAACCTACCCCCTGGCTGGATGAATGGCAGTCTCTCTGTATGTGACCTCTCTCCCCACACCCATAACATATTGGCCGGTCCAGATAACAGGACCCTGAATGAAACCTCTCACACTTGGGTCAGAGGGCCCTCTACTACTAGAATCTCCCACCTAAATGACCCGACTGACGGAAGCCCCTACTACCTGAACTGTCCCCAAAACGACCTCCCTACTCACGATGATGATGATGCCCTGGTGGCGGGGAAGTAGGTGAAGACTGATCATAAGACTGGGATGGCCCTGATGACCCTCTCCCAAGGACTGGTCTCCCACCTCCAAATGAACCTCTAGGGTTGTCCGCCGACTGGGCCCTACTACTACCTTCTCGCTCCATCCTTATCATCAATTTCTGAGCCTCTGTAGCCCGGGCGAATCCCACAATCTTTCCATAATTCATGTTGGAGTGCAGAGCAGCTGTAGAGACTTCATTAACAACCAAGGGACCAAGACCCTGCACAAACCAACGAACTCTAGCCTCCATAGTCGGCACCATACGAACTGCATACTTTGACAGGCTCACAAACTCTATATAATACTCCCGCACACTCTTACTACCTTTCTTGAGGACCTCAAACTCTGTAGCACGGGCTGCCCTAGTCTCGGCGGGCAAGAAATGGTCCATGAAAGCATCTGCAAACTCACTCCATCTCGTCGGAGGGCTCCCCTCCTCACGGGAATCCTCCCACATCTCAAACCACGAATACGCCACTCCCTTCAGACGATAGGAGGACAACTCTACTCCCTCTGTCTCAGTAGCACGCATGACTCAGAGGGTCTTGTACATCTCATCGATGAAATCCTGAGGATCAGCCTCAGGGTCAGTACCTGTGAACTCTGGAAGGACTAACTAAAGAAACCGATTGACCCTGGAACCTGATGAATCCCCTTGTCCACTAGAGGATGCAGGGGCAATATTTGATCTCTGGGCCTGATAGGCCACCAACTGCATCAACATCTGAATAGCTCCCCTAAGGTCCCCATCAAAAATATCGGGACTGGAATCTGGGGCTGGGGAAGGATCAGGAATATCGGCTGGAGGGATCGTAGCACCCTCCGCTGGAGCAGGAATTGGAATAGTTTGGATTAGAATTATGATTCAGGCAGATTCATAGTCGGGGAATTGTCCTCACCTGCACCATCAGATTGAGAATTTATGGCCACACTTGGGGTGGCATCGGCCTCTAGGCCGAGCCGAGCCTTATTCCTGGGTGCTATTTACTGAAAGTTGAAACAATGCACGAGTTAGAAAGAAAAAACTCACCTTTCACTACATCGCACGATAGAGAATAACAATGAAGAGTAGTATTCCTAAATGTCCATGCAGCCCCCTAATTATAGATGTGGTCGAAAACATACTGATAAGAAGGGCTCTACTAGACACGGCTCCGTGACATCCTAGGACACTTTTAAAACCTTAGGTTCTGATACCAAGTTTGTCACACCGAAAAACCGAGGGACGGGACCAACGCCTAACCGAGTGAACCCGGCCAAGCAAGCCTGTTTAACCTTTCCTACCCGACTTGTTTCACCCCCGTGTTTATAGCATACATTAATTACATGAGTTCGCAAGAGACAAATCAAAAGCATAATTTCATAACATTAAGCCCATTTTCCTGTTTTATCGTTATCAACATTAGGTCTTCTAGAACATACATACAAGTTACAATGTTCAACGTACGGAATCACGGTTACGAGTAAGTCCAACACTGCCCAAAATATATATATATATACACACACACACAACCCACATAGTGTCTACGGAGCCTCTAAGAGTTTGGAGAAATATACATAGACATGCCGGCGACAAGGCCCCGGGTATACCTCAAAATGGAGCATGTACAAAAGGGGAAGCAATATATATATATATATATATATATATATATATATATATATATATATATCAACATACGGCCCGAGAAGGAAGTGGGGCTCAACGGAACTGCTGGAAGGGAGGAGGAGAAAGCACCACTATCGGCGATCGGCGCTACCTGTTACAGAACCACCTACTTCCATTTAAAAAGAGGTAGCGCCCCCGGCAAAAGGGACGTTAGTACCATTGAATAGTACTAATATTTATGAACAAGCTCTACTCTAGATAGGATAAGCAATAAACAGGAAATAATGCAAATAGAGACTTCACATAACAATCCACATAATCAAAAGTCACCATGTTTCTTATCCCGTTTTGCCATCTTTAGAGTAATGTTCTTTTAGGTTCCTCTTGTTATTATTATTACTCAACCACCGTGTCGCTGTCACACAGATTTCGATCTGTGCCCGACCGGCTAAGCTATCCCAGGTGAGGCCCGAACAATCATCACATCATATATCACCACCGTGGCATGTTTACACGGAGTCCGGTCCGTGCCCGACCGTCTAGGCCATCTCAACTGAACAGTGAGGCTAAAATCAACATCATATCACAATTTCATGTCTCCATGTGTACGGCATGGAGTCCGATCCCGGCCCGATCGGATAGGCCATCTCACCCTAGGACATTCCCCATCGATTCATGGATCTTTTAGGTCACTTTTATCATTTTCCATATTTTTATTCACATCACACATCATTCCATTCTTTGTCTCATATTTCATATCATTACAATCCTTTGGTTCATGTTTCATATCAATTTAATCTCTCGATTAATATTTCATCTAATTACAATCCTTTGATGCATATTTCATGTCATTCCAATCCTTCACATCTACCACACCCATCACATAAGAGGATCGCACACATATTAAAAGAGGGAACATAATGATCACAATTCATACACTCAAATAACACAACGATATGGTAGTGACATTGAATGTCATAGAAGCAAGAATTTTCCCAATTTAGCACATAAGGCAGATAAATTCCATAGAAAATCAACCAAGAGAATCATACCCGAAAAGTGAGCACAAATGGGTTTATCCTACGAAGATTAGAGTTAGCCATAAATACCTCGAGTTGGAATTTTTCCATAATTCCTATCACAATTCACCGGACCTTCTAGCACCTTCACTCTAATTCACAATGTGGCACAACTTGAATTTAGAATTAGGAATTATGAGCATGCCTTAAACTCACTTGAACATTTCATCAAACACTAGGTGTTCCTTTAGACTAAATAATCTCTTTTTAGTGAAAGATTACTCTAACCTACTTCCCTTTACTAGATTAGGGTAATGTGATTACATGCATGCAAGGCCTTTAACTCCCACCTTCATGAACTATCCTACCTATGTTTTATTTTAACAAGAATCTAAAAATTAAGATTAATGAGGTAGAAGCTTATCTCTTGGGGTGAAGAAAATGGTGGCCGACTCGATTAATCCCATGCCTGAGTACTGATGGAGGATCAAATTAGTGAATATGGGACTCTCTCTCACTAGAACCCACTCTCACTTCTCTCTATTTTATCATAAGGTCATTAAAAATAAGGGGGATGGGTCTTATATTAGGCTGGGTGTCGGGTTTTAAAATTAGGAAACTAGAAGCATCGATGCAGGTTTGCAGTCCTGAATTTGATCGCATTCCGATTATGCGGTCTGCAGACCTGCCGCATTATTAGCCTTCATCTGGGCCAAAAAAAAATGAATGTTCCAGGTATTCGGCAACTATGCGGTCCGCATACCTGTTATGCGATAGTATTGTGCCGCATAACTCCCTCCGCATAAACTCAGATGCAAATATGTGGTCCGCATTCATGAAATGCGATCGGATTATGGGTCGCATAGCTGTCCTAAGAATGGACAGCAAACTGTCCAACTATGCGACCACTATGCGGTCTGCAGACGTGATATGAGATCGCATAGTGGACCGCAGATCTGCACAAACCTGAAAATTTCTATCCTCTAAGTCCTTGGGTACTTTTTCTTCCAAAAAGGTCTGATTTAACAATTTCTACAGTTATATCAACAGGGGGGATATATCGGGGCATCGTTCTTAGTTAAGAAATTTTATGGTTCTTTGCAGTTTGTCTATTTTACATTGGATTTATCATTTAATATGAGTTTAATAATCTTTTCTTCTTTAATTTCTTCATCTTCATCTATGGGTAGCTAAATTTCTAGCTAGGGTTTTGAACCAACCCTAGTGTGGGTACCTAATGGATGTTTGATTTAGGGCTTGTTTATGGTTGGGGGTGTGTAATATTTATCCTAGTTCTTGCTCTAATTGTAGAATCAATGGTTGCAAACATTGATTCGAACCTATTTGACTTAGTCTCTACTTGTGAAAGAGAGACTAACTCTCGAAAAACTTGGCTAACAAGAAATTGGGATGAACTCAAGAAATTGATAGTCCCAATTAAAGGTTGAATCTACAAATAGAAAAACCCGACTTGAGCATTTATCAACTATTTTGTGAATTACCCATTTGGATTTGAGAAAGCCAAATTGGGCAAAACTACTCTACTACCGAGAGGTATTGAGTGGGAAGTTGCGTGTTGATTGTTATATTACACCCCAACCAACCAAACCTACTCTAAAGTTCATAACACGTTAGGCAAACACCTATGTGGAAGTCACTCTTTTACAAACTTGAAGAACAACACCAATAATATCATTCTCTATCTTTACTTTTGAAAACATTAGCTTAAATTCAGAAGTAGACTAAAACAACAAAGTATGTGGAAGTACATCTTAGACAAATTATACGCTCAGTCCGAGTATATAACTAATTCCATCTACGCTCTCTGAGGAATGAATCACGACTCCTAGTTGGGTAATTATAATTTCATCGACCGCTACACAACCCCAAACTGTGGTGTGAACTTGGACGACATCAAATTTTTGGCGTCGTTGCCGGGGATCTAAAAACGGGTTTAACTATATATATCTTTTTCTGTGTGACTTGTCTTCCTTTCCTTCCGGGTTACTAACATTTCTTGTTAAACATTTGTAGGTACAAAAATGGCTCTCAACAATGATCCTCTCGGAAACTTTCCTTTGGGGGACGATGCGGATGATGACCAAATTGATGAGGTTCCTCTCGAACCTCAAGCAAATAGACGAGGTTGAACGCCTCATGGCAATATTCCCGTCCCTCTCCCACCTCCATCAATAGCGGCTGCTCACCAAGTGTTTCCAAACGAAGGATATGCAAGTGTCGTAGTGCCACCCCGTATTAGGGTGGGAAACTTCCAAATCACTGATATTATGCTCACATTGCTAGAGCAACAAGGATTCTTCACCGGGGCTCCGAGTCAAAATTCATGCAAACACTTGAAGGGGTTTGTGAAAACTTGCTGGGGGAGAAAACAGACCAACGTCTCCGAGGATGCTCTAAGGTTGAGGCTATTTCCCTTCTCTCTACGAGGGAAAGCCTTGGATTGGTTAGAAAGATTGACAAACCATTCTATCTATGCATAGGATGAATTGGTGGAGAAATTCATTTCCAAGTTCTTTTCTCCCAGGCATATGGCTACTCTTCGAGACGAGATTCTAGCATTCAAGCAAGAACCCAATGATCCTTTGCACGAGATATGGTAGAGGTACCGTACTATGGTAAAAGATTTCCCGAATAATGACATGACTGAGGCTATGATTTAACATACCTTCTATAAGGGAATTAATACTACCGATCAATGCGTGGTCAACCAACTTTCTGATAGAAATTTCATGACAACACCATATGCCGAAGCTTCTGAGATCTTAGATGAAATGGCGGATACTTCATCGGCATGGAAAAGTAGAGCCAATGTTCCTCAAGGTGATCCAAATGTGATTCACCTACTTAAAGAATTATATGATCATGGGCAAGAAATTGCCGATTTGACCACCACAATGTATCAATTAGCCACAACTCAACTTCAACAAGTTCAAGGTCCTAAGCAAGTAGATACAATGGAAGGTGTTAAAATGATAGTGAACAAGCGATGAAAAAAGGGTCAACAAGTCTAAAACCGTGTGGAATAGTATGTGCAAGATGATAGTGTGTTTGACCAAGATATATCATACAATGAACAATAGGAGGAAGTGCAATATGTGAACAACTTCCAAGGGCAAAGAAACAACTCTCAAGGCCCGAATCATCAACAATGGAGATCTCAAGGTAATCAAGGAAATTGGAACTCAAACCACCAAGGCAATTGGAGTGGTGGTAACAACAATCAAGGTAATTGGAACAATCATAATAATCAAGGCAATTGGAACAATCAAAACAACCAAGGCAATTGGAGTGGTGGTAACAACAATCAAGGTAATTGGAACAATCATAATAATCAAGGCAATTGGAACAATCAAAACAACCAAGGCAATTGGAGTGGTGGTAACAACAATCAAGGTAATTGGAACAATCATAATAATCAAGGCAATTGGAACAATCAAAACAACCAAGGCAATTGGAGTGGTGGTAACAACAATCAAGGTAATTGGAACAATCATAATAATCAAGGCAATTGGAACAATCAAAACAACCAAGGCAATTGGAGTGGCGTCAACCAAGGATATTGGGGAGGCAACAATCAATGGGGTTGGAATAACCAAGGGAATCGGGGGTCGAGCTTTGAAGGGCCCCCGATGTATCAACAACCAAGAAACCCGCCTTCTTATCCATATCATGGGCATAGCTCTTCCAATAATGAGATGGGGCAAATTGAGACCATGTTTAAACAAATGATGGAGAATAATCCTGATTGTGATGCTCAACTAGCCTCTAACAGCTCTTCAATTCGCAATTTGGAAGTTCAACTGGGGCAAATCTCGCAAGCTTTAAACACTCTTCCTAAGGGGGCACTACCAAGTGACACAGTGGTGAACCCGAAGGGTGGGAGCAACACGGAACATTCCATGGTCGTGACCACAAGGAGTGGAAAAAGTGGGAATGCAACCACCTCAAGTCAAAGAAGAATTGTGGATGATGATCAAGTGATTCAAGAAGATGAAATTCCAAAAAATGTGGTCCAAGCAAATGACGAAGTGAGAATTAATATTGATGAAAATGTGGCGGAGACTCAATAATAAGTGAACCCGTCTAAGTAACACATTATTGACTTACCGAATCGGTAGTGCCAAGGCTAAGGCACCAATGCCAAGGAATTTTCCATACCCTCAAAGTCTTGTCAAGCAAAATGGCGAGAACCAATTCAAGAAGTTTATTCACATGATGAAGATATAATATATTAATGTTCCATTGGTTGAGTCCTTGGAGAAAATTGCACGGATATGCAAACTCCATAAAGGATTTGGTGACAAAGAAAGGTCGTTGCATTGTGAGACTATAAAGATGACACATCAAGTGACTGACATTTGTGCACTCAATGGCTCCAAAATTAGAAGATCCCGACGCTTCACAATCCCTTGAACTATTGGAGGCGCTGACTTTGCCAAAGCTCTTTGTGATATAGGGGTGAGTATCAACTTGATACCCTTCTCGGTGTTCACAACTTTGGGAATTGGGCAACCAAGACCCACATGTATGAGGTTGCAAATGGCGGATCGTACTATGAAGAGACCATTGGGTGTTAGTGATGATGTGTTTGTTCCTATTGATAAGTTCATCGTCCCAGTGGACTTTATGATTCTTGATTGTGAAGTGGACTATGAGGTGCCTATTATTTTGGGTAGAACTTTCCTTGCTACGGGAAGGCTCTTGTTGATGTGGAAGCCGGTGAGCTCACCTTCCTGGTGGGTTGAAAAAGTGGTTTTCCATGTGTGCAAATCTATGAGGCAACAGAATAGCAATGAACTTTGTTCGTTTATGGACTTAGTGACCGAGGTGATTGTTGTTGATGCCAGTACCATGGTGAATGTTGATGATACTTTGGAGGCTATGTTTCACAATCATGATAATGATGAGAAGGATGAATTTGTGTGATGTGGGATGTGTGATGTATTGCAAAGAATGGGGTCGTACACTTATGAACCCCGCAAATTGTCCTTAGATCTTGAAAACCGGAAGACTCCTCCAATAAAGCCCTCAATCGAGGAGCCTCCCACTTAAGAGTTGAAGCCATTGCCTCCACATCTCAGGTATAGATTCCTTGGCATGTGTTCTGCTTTAGCGGCTATTCTTTCCTCTTGTTTGACTAACGTGCAGGTATACTCTACTCTGGCGGTGCTACAAAAGAGGAAGAAAGCTAGCATATAGACATTTGCCGACATTCGGGGTATAAGCCCCGTCTTTTGCATGCACAAGATTATTTTGGAGGAGGATGCCAAACCCTCCGTTAAACATCAAAGAAGATTAAATGAAACAATGCAAGAAGTGGTGAAGAAGGAGAACATAAAATGGTTGGAAGGGGGCATGACTGTGGTCACCAATGACAAGAACGAGTTGATTCCTACCAGAAAAGTGATCTGGTGGAGATTGAGTACAGACTATCTCAAGCTCAACAAAGTCATAAGAAAATATCACTTCCCACTTCCACTCCTTGTTCAAATGCTTGATAAGTTGGCCGGCTGTTCTATATATTGTTTCCTTGATGGATATTCCCGCTACAATAAAATTGGTATTTCTCCAGGGGACCAAGAGAAGACTACTTTCACATGTCCCTATGGCATGTTCACATTATCGGTGATGCTATTTGAGTTATGCAATGCACCGACGAATTTTTGACGGTTTATGATGGCTATCTTCACTGACATGGTGGAGAATTTTCTTGAGGTCTTCATGGATGACTTTTCAGTGGTCGAAAATTCGTTTGATGATTGCTTGAAAAATTTAGATAAGGTCTTGGTAAGATGTGAGAAGACAAACTTGGTATTGAATTGGGAGAAATGTCACTTCATGGTCTATGAAGGCATTCTCCTCGGCCACAAAATTTCAAAGAATGTTTTTGAGGTCAACAAGGCAAAAATTGAGGTGATTTCTAAGCTCCCACCCCTACATCCGTGAAGGGAGTGAGGTGCTTCTTGGGTCATGTGGGGTTCTATCGCCGTTTCATCAAGGACTTTTTCAAAGTGGTGAACCCCTTGTGTAAGATTTTGGGGAAGGATTCCAAGTTCCATTTCAACGACGATTGCATGAAGGAATTCAAATTTCTCAAGTTCAAATACACTGCTACTCCTATTATCACCGCACGGGATTGGACCTTGCCTTAGAGCTCATGTTTGACGCAAGTTATGTGGAGGTTAGAGCAGTTTGCAGCAACGTATCAACAAAATCTTCAATGTGGTCTACTATGCTAGTAACACCATGAACGATGCCTAAGTCAATTACACAGTGACCTAAAAGTAGCTACTTGCTATTTTCTTAGCTACGAAGAAGTTCCGCTCGTACTTGATAGGTACAAAGGTGATTGTCCATACCGATCATGCGGCGCTTCGGTACTTAATGAGCATAAAGGATTCAAAAGCGAGGTTAATTCGGTAGGTGATTTTATTGCAAGAGTTTGATCTAGAAATTCAAGTCCGCAAAGGCAGGGAAAACCAAGTGGCAGACCACTTGTCTCTCTTGAACGAGGAGGGGAGGCCACATGACGACCTTGAGATAAATTATTCCTTCACCGACGAGCACCTTCTAGTCATTTCAATGACCAGGATGCCATGGTCTGCCGATTTAGAAAATTATCTTGTGAGTGGTATTGTACCGAATGAGTTCTCTTCAAACCAAAGGTAGAAGCTCAAGCGGGATGGCCTTGACTATTATTGGGATGAACCGTATCTCTTCCGGATTTGTATTGATGGTGTGATTTGATGATGTGTATCGAAGGAAGAACAAGTGAAAATTCTTGAGGTTTGCCACTCTTCACCATATGGTGGTCACTATGGTGGAGCGAGAACGACGACAAAAGTGTTGAGTTGTGGATTCTATTGAACTACTCTCTACAAAGAAGCTGGTGATGTTGTCAAGCGTTGTGATGAATGTCAAAGGGCCAGTGGGATTTCTAAGTAAAATGAGGTTCCCTCACCACTATCCTGGAAATTGACATTTTCGATGTATGGGGCATTGGTTTCATGGGACCGTTTGTAATCTCTTTTGGGAACACTGCTGGGCGAAATCTCCACCTCACCAACTGATTAGCCAAAGTCTGAACAATCTGAAGCCAACAGTCTCTCCCCAACTGGAATAAATGCAAGGCTGCCCACACTCACCGACTTCCTACTCAGTGCATCGACCACCATATTGGCCTTCCTAGGATGATATAATATGGTGACATCAAAATCTTTTAGTAACTCCAACCATCTTCGCTACCTCAAATTTAGGTCCTTTTGCTTGAACAGGTACTGGAGACTATGATGGTCAGTGAAAACCTCACACGGCACACCATAGCTATAGTGCCTCCAAATCTTTAATGCGTGAAAAATGGGTGCCAATTCTAAGTCATGAACAGGATAATTCTTCTCATGAATTTTAAACTGACGAGACGCATATGCAATCACCCTACCATCTTGCATCAATACTGCCCCAAGTCCAACTCGGGAAGCATCACAACAAACCGTGCTCAATCTTGAACCCGTGGAGGACACCAACATTGGCGCCGTAGCCAAAGCAATCTTGAGTTTCTGAAAGTTCAACCCACACTCGTCCGACCATTTGAATGGAACACCATTTTGGTTCAATATAATTTTAGTATTTTTTCATAATCAATTACAGAATTTACCAAATAACATCACGTAACAATAATCCCCTTTCAACCCTTCACAATACTGATAACTAGATGTGATGCATGAAGACCTCATAATTATTTACTTGAATTAACGTGTCTCATTTAATGCCACATGGGCGAGCACCTACCTTGTAGGTTAAAGCTCAATAATTATACCACGAATTTGGAAAATTATGCACATATAATTTTTATTCAAATATTTTCAAATAAACCTAACAAGCATGACTCCCTATTGGTAATATAGTAAAAATTTTAGTTTCACAAGAAAGAATTTAAACACAAGAATTTTCATCACAAGGATCTCGTCCTTATATAACTTCCACCGCGCCTCGTAGTCCGATTTAGACATACCAAATCAAATTAAAATGTGAGGATCTCGCCCTCAATTCTGAATCACAATATGCACATCGTGCCACTCGAAACATGCCCTTTTCTTCTTTTAAATATTTTCAGTTAAACAAAATTACAACACATAATGATAGACATGGTTATCTCCGTAGAATTTCTCAATACACGTATTCACATAAGTAGATTTCAGGGTAGCTCACCCATGAGTGGAGCATATTAGAGGACTTTATTAGATACTCATAATCAATAAGGTTAAGAAATTATCACTTTATAATAACTAGAGATTGTACTTGTAATGACACCATCTGGTGTAGTGACCTCAGCCATACCATAGAAAATATATTAACAGGCTAGGTCTCCACCTCTATGATTCTGACCTCCACCTTTGACATTTCCAACCCCTTTTCCCCTAGCTGGTCATGTAAGTTGAGTTGTAACTGCAATGGGCACGTAACCTGAGTGCTCTGATGAAATATGACTTCCAAGTCTAGGACAATTTCTACCACTAGCCGAAATAAAATATCAACCTCCCCTGAGTCATACAAAAATTTTACAATTATAATTGAGTCCTTTAATGAGTCTGTGAACTTGCTCTCTGCCTATATGAACCGAAGTAAGAGTATGACGGGCTAACTTATCGAACCTGATGGCATATTCTAACACCATCATGGTGACTTGAGCAACCGTTCAAACCGTATGTTCCACACATTATGGAGAGTCCGAGAAAAAAACTCTTTCAATAGCATTTATGAGAACTGAGTCAAGTAGTTGGTGTTGCATTGGCTGGTCGTCCTCTTCGTAGGCTTGCCACAAACAACGACGGCCAATTTCTTCTTTTACTATGTTGACTCAACACTGCTGCTACCCCATTTATTCATATACTCTTCGTTATTCTTTGGGGTAACTCTCATCCCTATTGATGCACAATGATCACAAAAGTAGAGCTCTATACAGATAAATCTTAGCATGAATAATATATAGTATAGAAGATCGTCAACCACTGTACTCCCTTTGGAGCACCCCAAAATCCGCAACCGTGACTTCCACGCTGAATAGACCTTCTGTAGATTTAAAAATATTTATATAACTCCTTTGGTACTGAAGTATAGGGTTATTAAGAAGGCGGACGTACCGCAAGCCCCAGCTATATCTCTTGCAAAATCTCAGGCCTTATACGTTCCAGGCCAAAATGGATACAACTCATGACCCCGCAATCTATTCCTTGACAATGGACTTCCTCGCTTGGAACGAAGTCATTGGTCACAATGTCTGATAATCCACAATGTTAAACTTCGCAGCTCATATAAGTCAACCCTATTTCTTTCAACTTATTCCCATGTTCTGCAATACCACATAGCAGCGGTCAATTAAATACAGCAGAACAATCCAAAATAAACTATAATTTATTTCTTCCATTGGATAAATCAACGAATAAATAATAAACGACTACTTAAACCGAGTCGCTAACTAATTAAGTAACCATAAGACTACCCCAGGGTCTGGTGACACAATGTCACGCCCCAAAATTGAGGGACGAGACCGGCGCCTAACCAGATGAACCTGGTCAAGCGGAACTGGATTAACTTTTCTGCCTAACGCATTTCCCCGTGTTCATAATGTACATTTTATCAGTGAAATAGCAAAATAGAATCAAATCATGGGTTTACAACATAAATCCCTTTCTTCTTTTAACATTTTCAACATTTAATCTTCCCAAAACATACATTCTAAAATACAACACTCCCGATACGGGATCGTGATTACGAACGAGTATGAAAACTACCCAAAATACATATATACAACCCACATAATGTCCATGGATCCTCTAAGAGTACGTAGAAGAATACATAAACCTGCCGACAACAAGAAGCCGACTATACCTCAAAAGAAATGACATACACAAAATAATACAACATGTACTACAAACGGCCCCAAGAGGAAGTGGGGCTCACCAAGACTGCTGAAGAGATGAAGGGAAGGCACCACTATCGGCGATAAGACCTACCTGCTAAGGAACCACCTACATTCATATAAAAGATGTAGCGCCCCCGGCAAAAGGGTCGTTAGTACCATTGAATAGTACTAGTATGTATAAAAAAAACCTACTCCAGATAGGATAAACAACATCACTTAAACATGAATAGAGGCATCATACAACAGTACATTGAAACATGGAAAATCATAACAAGAATTACCACAAAGCACATCCCGTTTTGTTATCTTTTTGTTAATGTACTTTTAAGTTTCGTCTTGTTATTATTATTACTGATCCACAGTTTCGTTGTCACACGGAGTCCGATCTCTGCCCGATCGGCTAAGCCATCCTAGGTAAGGTCCGAATTTCAATCACATCACATATAACCACCGTGGCTTGTTCTCACAGAGTCCGATCTCTGCCCGAATCGGCTAGGCTAACACTGTGGCTTGTGCACAGCACACGGAGTGCGATCTCTGCCCGATCGGATAGGCCATCTCAACTGAAAATAGTGAAGACAATAATCGTCATCAAATCATAATCATATCATAATATCAAGTCATCCATGTGTACGACATGGAGTCTGATCCCAGCCAGACCGGATAGGCCTTCTCACCGCTAGGACATTCTCCTGGTACAATTATGGATATTTTAGGTCACTTACATCATTTTTAACCTTTTTGTTCTCCAACACATCATTAGAGTCCTTTAATTCATTTTTCACGACAATTCATCCTTTAATCCATATTCCATAACCATCCGATCCATTAAATCATATTTCACAATTTCCCAATCCATTGTTTCATGTTTCATAACACTTCAACTTCATGATTCACATTTCACATCAGTACCATATCTTTACTCATATTCCATGACAATCCACCCTTTTAAATTTTTCACACCCATCATATAATAGGAGCACACACACAATAAGAAAGAACATGATGGTCAAAATGTATACATTCCACTACCAAGACATCATGGTGGTAGCACATAGACACATGGAAACAAGAATTCCTCAATTAAGCACATAGAGCACATAATTTCCATAGAAGGTCAATAAGAGAGTCATACCCGGAAAATGACCACAACGGGCTTATCCTATGAGGATTAGAGTTAGCCATACATACCTCGAGTTGGAATTTCCCTTTAATTTCTATCCCAAATCACCGGACCTTCTAACGCCTTCAATCTAATTTACAATGTGACACATTCAAACTTAGAGTTAGGAACCTTGAACTCATTTGGGCATTTTATCAAATACTATGTGGTCCTTTAGATTAACTAGCCCCGTTTTTAGTGAAAGGTTTCCCTAGCCTACTTGCCTTTGCTAGATTATAGTATATTATTCACATGCATGCAAGGTCTTAACTTTCCTCTTCAAGAACCAACTTATGTGTGTTCTATTCTAACTAAAATCTGAGAATTTGGGGAAATGGGGTGCAGACTTACCTGTTATGGTGAAGAAGATGATGACTACTCAATTAATTCTAGGCCTTAGTGGAGATAGAGGACCAATTTGGAGAAGATGAGGACTTCTCTCACTAGAACCCACTATCACTTCTCTCTATTTTGATCAGATAGTAGATAAAAATGAAGGGGAGGGGTGTTTTATTAAACTGGGGGTCGGGTTTTGAAATAAGAAATTAGAAGCCCAGAAGCAGGTATGTGGTCAGCAATGCGATCGCATTCATGTTATGCGGCCCGCATACCTGTCGCATAAATGACCTTCAGATGGGCCAAAAAGGAAAGCAGACTGCCCAGGTATGTGACCACTATTCGGTCCACATACCTGTTATGCGATTGCATAGTGCGTCGCATAACTCCCTCCACAAAAATAAAGGTGCAAGAATGCGACAACTATGCGGCCCACATTCGTGAAATATGATTGCATTATGGGCCGCATAGCTTTCCTCAAAATGGACAGAAACTGTCCAGGTATGCGATCTGCATACCAGATCTGCGATTGCATAGTGGACCGCAAACCCGCGCAATTCTGGAAAATTTTATCTTTTAAGTCCTAGGATACTTTTTACTCCAAAAGGGTCTGTTTTAAGATTTACTACTGAACAATATGGGGACCTACCCGAAAATTGTTTTTAGTCAAGAAAATTTACGGGTCTTTACATCCTCCCCCACTTTAAATCATTTGTCCTCGAATAAGGACTCGGGGATTCACTTTGGGTAAGTAAACACAAAGACACTAGCCCCCCTCCCAATTTTCACTAACTCTGATATTTTCTGAAAATTTTTCCAGAGTTTCCTCTGTAGATAGTCCTATCCACCTATCAGAGGGCCCCCGAAACATATTTTAACAAGTTCCACATAATTTCAGCTACTTCACAAGTTGTACAAAGTGCAGATAACACAACGAATTTCACATAACTCAATTATTTCAATGGGTTGCACATAATTCAACTAATACAATACCAATAAATATTGAACAAGGTTGAAAAAGTCACATGAGGAAGGAATATAGGGAAGTGGGGTGTCCTTGCACAAAATATGACACAAAATGCATTTGCCTAAAGACAACAATCTTCAAAACCACTACTTGACTTCTTCAAACAAATGACGGTATTTTTCTTTCATTTCACTTTCCGCTTCCCACGTGGCTTCCTCGACTTGTTGACTCCGCCATAATACTTTAACTGAAGCAATCTTCTTGTTTCTCAACCTACGAACTTGCCTATCAAGAATAGTGACAGGAACTTCTTCATATGAAAACTCTTAATTAACTTCAACAGTCTCAACCGGTACAATGGCAGATGGATCTCCAACTACCTTCTTCAGCATGGACACATGAAACACCAGGTGCACCAATGACATCTCAGAGGGCAACTCCAGCCTATACACCACTTGTCCTATCCTCTGGACGATCCTATACGGTCTGACATACCTTGGGCTCAACTTCCCCTTCTTTACAAACCTCATGACTCCCTTCATGGGAGATACCTTCAAGAATACCCAATCATTTACTTGAAACTCCAAATCCCTACGACGAACGTCCGAATAAGATTTCTGACGACTCTGAGCAGTTTTTAACCTCTCCAAAATGACTCTAACCTTCTCCATAGCTTGATGCACAAGATCCGGTCCTAGCAGTTCCGCCTCTCCAACCTTGAACCATCCAATTGGAGATCTACACCTGCTTCCGTAGAATGCCTTAAATGGGGCCATCTGAATACTAGCACAGAAACTGTTGTTGTAAGAAAACTCTATAAGCGGCAAGTGATCATCCCAGCTACCCTTAAAATCAAGTACACAAGCTCGGTAATATTTCTTCAAGCGTCTGTAGTTTGCTCTGCTTGCCCATCGTCTGTGGGTGGAATGTTGTGCTGAATTTACCTGCGTACCCAAACCTTGCTGGAATTTCCTCCAAAAGTTAGCTCTGAACTGGGCCCCTCGATCTGAATAATAGAAATTGGAGTGACATGGAGTCTGATTATTTCTTTGATATAAAACTGAGCATAATGTTCTGCAGTATCAGTGGACTTTGCTGGCAAGAAATGCGCTGACTTTGTGACCCGATCCACTATCACCCAAATTGAGTCGAACTTACGCGGAGTGTGGGGTAACCCCACCACAAAGTCCATATTGACCATCTCCCATTTCCGTGTTGGTATTTCCATAAGTTGCGCCAACCCACAGGGCCTCTGATGCTCGGCCTTCACTTGCTCACAATTCGTACACCTAGCCACAAAGTCTGCCACACCCCTCTTCATACAATTCCACCAATAAATCTCCTTGAGATCAAACCTGGGTGTACGGAATACCTGGATTTGTGATCCTCCGCCATTAGTCTCTCTCTCGAAGATCATCCACGTCCGGAACACATAGCTTCCCTTGGCACCGCAAAATACCGTCATCATTGCCGAGTGAAAATGTTGTACTCTTGTGATTCAGAATCGCCTCTCTCAACTGCGCCAATGCTGGATCCCTGATTTACTTTTCCTTGACTTCCGCTACAAGTGAAGACTCCAATCCATTACGTACCACAACATTACCTTCATCTGAGGCCGAAAGACAGACCCCCAGACTGGCCAACTGATAAACCTCCCGAGCCAAAGGCCTCTGACCTGCTTCTAAATGAGCCAAGCTACCCATGTATTTCCGACTAAGAGTGTCGGCCACCACATTCGCCTTTCCTGGATGGTACAAAATATTCATAACATTATCTTTGAGCAATTCCAACCATCTCCGCTGCCTTAAGTTCAATTCCTTCTATTTGAACAAATACTGAAAACTTTTGTGATCTGTGAACACGTCCACATGGACCCCATAAAGATAATGCCGCCAGATTTTTAATGCAAACACAATTGTTGCAAGCTCCAAATCATGCGTCAGATAATTCTTCTCGTGATTCTTGAGTTATCTTGAAGCATACGCTATTACCTTACCACATTGCATCAACACACATCCCAAACCAACCCTCGATGCATCACAGTACACCACAAACCCCTTTGTACCTTCTGGCAAGGTCAATACCGGCACCGAAGTCAATCTTGATTTCAATTCCTGGAAACTCCTTTCACAAGCATCGGACCACTGGAACTTAACTACTTTCTGCATCAACTTAGTCAATGGGGAGGCGAGAGTAGAGAATCTTTCCATGAACCTCCGATAATACCCGGCTAGACCAAAGAAACTGCGAATCTCTATACCACGCCCTAGGCACCACCCCTGGTTGTACCACGCCCTGTTGATGCTGAAGGGCCTTGGGCTGGTGGTTGTGCTGAAGATGTAGCAGCTGAAGAACTAGATGGCTGGGCGGCACCCCATCATGCATCCTGGCTGAATGAAGGGCAGTCCCTATGAATATGACCCCTCACCCCACAACCATAGCATGCTGGCCGATCTAGATAGCATGGCCCAGTATGAAACTTCTCGCAATTGAGGCATGGGCCCCTCTGTAACTACTGGAACCTCCCACCTGAACGGCCTGGCTGATGGAACCCCCTGCCGCCAGAACTGGCCCCAAAATGACTTCCATGCTGATGATGATGGAGACGCCCTGGTGGTGGGACACTAGCTGATGGATGAGCATGAGACTGGGATAGTCCTGATGACCCTCTCCCAGGAACTTGTCTCCCTCCTCCAAAAGAACCCTCATGGCTGCCCGCCGATCGGGCTCTACTACTACTACTCTCTCTCTCTCTCTATTCTTATCTTCAATTTTCGAGCCTCCGTAGCCTGGGAAAATCCCACAATCTTCCCATAGTTCATATCTGAATGCAGAGCAGTTGTAGCATCTTCATTATAACCAAGGGACCAAGGCCCTGCACGAACCGATGAACTCTAGCCTCCATAGTAGACACCATATGAACAACATATTTGGACAATCACACGAACTCCATATGATACTCCCACACACTCATCTTTCCTTGGTTGAGGACCTCAAACTCTTTAGCACAGGCTGCCACAGTTTTGGCGGGCAAGAAATTTTCTAAGAAGGCATCTACAAACTGATCCCACCTCGCCGGAGGGCTCCCCTCTCCACGGGAACTCTCCCACATTTTGAACCATGAATATGCCTCTTCCTTCAGACGATAGGAAGCCAACTCAACCCCATCTGTCTCAGTAGCCCTCATAACTCGGAGGGTTTTGTACATCTCATCAATGAACTCTTGAGGATCAGCCTCTTGGTCGGTGCCTGTGAACTCTGAAGGGGCTAACCGTAGAAACTGGTTGACTCTGGAACCTGAAGAATCCCCTGGCTCTCTAGAGGATGTAGGGGTAGCATTTGATCTTTGGACCTGGGAGGCCACTAACTGGGTCAACATCTGGATAGCTGCCCTAAGGTCCCCATCAGAAATATCGGGACCGGAAGCTGGAGCTGGAGGTGAGTCAGGAATATCAGCTGGAGGGATTTCAGCACCCTCCGCTTGAGCAGGAATGGGAATAGTCTGGCCTGGAGCGGAGGAGTTAGGCTGGTTTATGGTCGGGGGATCATTTGCACCCGCACCACCATATGGGGAATTTACGACCACTCCCGGGGTGACATTGGCCTCTAGGCCGAGTCAAGCTCTCTTCTTGGGTGCCATTTACTGAAAGTTGAAACAACACACGGGTTAGAGATAGACAACCTCACCTTTCACCATATTGCACGATACCGAATAGCAATAAAAGGGTATTTTCCTAAATGTCCATGTAACCCCCTAATTATGGATTTGGTCGGAAACACGCCGATAAGAAGGGCTCTACTAGACACGGCTCCGAGACATCCTAGGACACTTTTAAAACCTTATGCTCTGATACAAAGTTTGTCATGCCCAAAAACCGAGGGACGAGACCGACACCTAACTGGATGAACCCGGTCAAGCGGACCTCGATTTCCTTTCCTACCCAACACATTTCCCCGTGTTCATAATGTAAATTTCATAAGTGAAAGAACAAAATAGAATCAAAGCATGCGTTTACAACATAAATCCCTTTCTTCTTTTAACATTTTCAACATTTAATCTTCCCAAAGCATACGTTCTAAAATACAACACTCCCGATACGGGATCGTGATTATGAACGAGTACGACAACTACCCAAAATACATATATACAACCCACATAATGTCCACGGATCCTCTAAGTGTACAATACATAGACCTACTGACAACAAGGCCCCCGCTATACCTCAAAAGAAATGACATATAAAAAATAAGACAGCATGTACTACACACGACCCCGAGAGGAAGTGGGGCTCACCAAGACTGCTGAAGAGATGAAGGGAAGGCACCACTATCAGCGATCAGAGCTACCTGCTAAGGAACCACCTACATGCATATAAAAGATGTAGCGCCCCCGGCAAAAGGGACGTTAGTACCATTGAATAGTACTAGTATGTATAAACAAACCTACTCCTGATACAATAAAGAACATCAGTTAATCATGAACAAAGGAATCATACAACAGTACCCTGAAACATGGAAAATCATAACAAGAATTAACACATCCCACATCCCGTTTTGCCATCTTTTAGTTAATGTACTTTTAAGTTCCGTCTTGTTATTACTATTACTGATCCACAGTTTCGTTGTCACGCGGAGTCCGATCTCTGCCCGATCGTCTATGCCATCCTAGGAGAGGTCCGAATTTCAATCACATCACATATAACCACTGTGGATTGTTCTTACGGAGTCTGATCTCTGCCCGAATCGGCTAGGCTAACACCGTGGCTCGTGCACAGCACACGAAGTCCGATCTCTGTCCGATCGGCTAGGCCATCTCAACTGAAAACAGTGAGGACAATAATCATCATCAAATCATAATCATATCATAATATCAAGTCATCCATGTGTACGACATGGAGTCTGACCCCAGCCAGGCCGGATAGGCCTTCTCACCACTAGGACATTCTCCTAGTACAATTATGGATGTTTTAGGTCACTTACATCATTTTTAGCCTTTTTGTTCCCCAACACATATTGCTCTTGGATTCATCTTTCATATCACTAGAGTCCTTTAATTCATTTTCCACGACAATTCATCCTTTAATCCATATTCCATAACCATCCGATCCATTAATTCATATTTCACAATTTCCCAATCTATTGTTTCGTGTTTCATAACAGTTCAACTTCATGTTTCACATTTCACATCAGTACCATATCTTTACTCATATTCCATGACAATCCACCCTTTTACATTTTTCACACCCATCATATAATAGGAGCACACACACAATAAGAAAGAACATGATGGTCAACA
The DNA here is from genome assembly GCA_005239505.1 of Nicotiana paniculata. Lineage (NCBI taxonomy): Eukaryota > Viridiplantae > Streptophyta > Magnoliopsida > Solanales > Solanaceae > Nicotiana > Nicotiana paniculata. The sequence goes on from MDKI01040461.1 coordinate 47,900, forward strand.
TGTATACATTTCACTAGCAAGACATCATGGTGGTAGCATATAGAAACATGGAAACAAGAATTCCTCAATTAAGAACATAGAGCACATAATTTCCATAGAAGGTCAATAAGAGAGTCATACCCGGAAAATGTTCACAACGGGCTTATCCTATGAGGATTAGAGTTAGCCATACATACCTCGAGTTGGAATCTCCCTTTAATTTCTATCCCAAATCACCGGACTTTATAACACCTTCAATCTGATTTAGAATGTGACACATTCAAACTTAGAGTTAGGAACCTTGAACTCATTTGGGCATTTTATCAAATACTATGTGGTCCTTTATATTAACTAGCCCCTTTTTTAGTGAAAGGTTGCCCTAACCTACTTCCCTTTGCTAGATTATAGTAGATTATTCACATGCATGCAAGGTCTTAACTTTCCTCTTCAAGAACCAACCTATGTGTGTTCTAATCTAACTAAAATCTGAGAATTTGGGGAAATAAGGTGAAGACTTACCTCTTATGCTGAAGAAGATGACGACTACTCGATTAATTCCAGGCCTTAGTAGAGATGAAGGACCAATTTGGGAAAGATGAGGACTTCTCTCACTAGAACCCAATCTCACTTCTCTCTATTTTGATCAGATAGTCGATAAATATGAAGGGGAGTGATGTTTTATTAAACTAGGGGTCGGGTTTTAAAATTAGAAATTAGAAGCCCCGAAGCAGGTATGCGGTCAGGAATACGATCGCATTCCTATTATGTGGTCCGCATACCTGTCGCATAAATGGCCTTTAGATGGGCCAAAAAGGAAAGCAAACTACCCACCTATGCGATCACTATGCGGTCCGAATACCTGTTATGCGATCACATAGTGTGTCGCATAACTCCCTCCGCAAAAATAGAGGTGCGAGAATGCGATAACTATGTTGCTCGCATTCGTTAAATGCGATCGCATTATGGGCCGCATAGCTGTCCTCAAAATGGACAGCAACTGTCCAGGTATGCGACCACTATGCGGTCCGCATACCTGATCTGCGATCACATAGTGGACCGCAGATCCGCGCAATTCTGAAAAATTTTATATTTTAAGTCCTGGGTACTTTTTACTCCAAAAGGGTCCGTTTTAAGATTTACTACTGATATAACAATATGGGGACCTACCCGGGCATCGTTTTTAGTCAAGAAAATTTACGGGTCTTTACACACAATTCACGAACCACTAAGAATACTACAAATAATGGGCTAAAACAAATAATGTAATTGTTTTGAATGTAATAAAACAATATCTATAAGACTAAGAGATGATGCTAGGAATCTGCGGACGCCAGCAGATCTACCTCGTCTCCGAATGGTTGAATGTCAGCTACTAAGGTCTCATAACGCTGGCCGGTACCTGGATCTGCACAAAAGAGTGCAGAGTGTATTATCAGTACAACCGACCCCATGTACTAAGTTAGTGCCGAGCCTAACCTCGACAAAGTAGTGACAAGGCTTAGGCGGGGCAATGTAACTTAACCTGTAACAGTATATATATAACAAAACAAGAAAATACAATTCTAAATAAAACAAGAATAATAAACCTGTAATAATAAATAAAGTAATTCAGTTGCCTTTTTCCGAGCCTCAACTATAACCAAAATTTCACATAAATTTCCAAAGTTTTGACTTTTAAAATAACAATAAGTGTAAAATATGTACAATAGTAAAGTAAAAAAAATAGTTTTTCAAATCTTTGCTTTTTCTTGGAAAATTCAGTAAACACATAGGTGTCCTCGCTTATTGCTCCTTGGTGCAGCGTGCAACCCGCTCCAACCAGACATATCATCAATTTATTTATTTGTGAAAATTTTCACAATTCAGACCAAGCCTTTCACAATATTTTTATCTTAACAATAGTAAATAGAAAATAGTATAGCTCATAAGTTTCATCCAATATCATTTCATTATGAAACCAACCATCCAACTCAATCTTATGTACCATAAAAAAATCAAAAGAACAACCAACACTTTTAACACACTTGCAACAATACATGGCAATAATCTAATGAAACCAAATATCCATGTAAACCTCAATGATCACAAACAGTTAAGCCAGGAAGCAAATAAATGAGAAACGGGGAAAGGGTCGTGTTAAACAATAATTTGGTAGTGCATAGGTACTGGTCATCTCACTTATACACTACACACAAGCAATTTCACATAACAATCAGGTTGAGGATTCCTATTCCCTCAAGTCAAGGTTAAACCAAGCACTTATCTCAATCTCACAAGGAATTCACTGCTCTAGCACTGCCTTTCCCTTAGAATTTGCTTCTAATCCGCTCGAATCTAATCACAATTGGTTCAATGTTATCAATCATAGCCTAAAGGAATCAACGTTTTTGAAAAACAATGGTTCTCCTATGTTTTCTTGTCCAAATACAAAAATCGACCTCGAACCTGCTTGGTCTAAACATGAGATTCGGATCAAAACCCGTTTACCCAATCTCCCCCGAGCCAGACATACAATTTGTTTCCGACCTCAATTCGAGGTCTAAATTCCCAATTTCTAAATTCCTAAGTTCTACCCAAAAATCCCAATTTTTACCACGAAAACTCTAGATTTTGGTTGAAATCTTGTTAAAAGTTGTTAAGGATTGAAAGGAAATTGTTAGAGTTCACTTACCAATGATTTGGAGAAGTTTTTGTCTTTAGAAAATCGCCTATGGAGGTTTAGGGGTTGAGAAAATTGAAAAATGGGTGAAAATCCGGTCAAAAATCTCACTTAACAGGCTGCAGATATCGCATTTGCGATCCAGGATTCGCAATTGTGAACCCTCACAAAAGCGAAGAAAGATTTCGCAATTGTGAACAAGTAAGGGCTGGAAAAATTTGCATTTGCGACAAAAAGTTCGCAATTGCGATGAAAAAGTTCGCATTTGCGACCACAGCAGAACCGGCAATTTTTTCCGACATGAAAATGAGCATAACTTTCTCATACGATGTCCAAATTCAATGATAATTTTTCATAGGGCTCTGTAATTACGATACGAATCTAATGGTTCATTAAAAACTGAATTTGGAGCTCATTTGCTTAATGTGGTATCATTTATGCTTGAAGAAACAACGATGAAGCATCAAAAACAAGCGCAACATAGCCTAAACCTATCTGAAACTCACCCAAGTCCTCGGGGCTCCAAACCAAACATGCACGCAAGTCTAAAAACATCATACGCATTTGCTCGTGCGATAAAATCATCAAAATAACATCAAAAATAACAAATTTAACCTCAAAACTCATGATTTTCTCAAGAATATATAAATTTTCTAACTTTTCAGCCAGACGTCCAAATCACGTCAAATTAATTTTGATTCTCACCAAAATTTCACAGATAGGACTTAAATGTCATAACAAACTTCTACCGGGGTCCGGAACTAAAATGCCGGCCCGATACCAATGAGTTCAAACATTAATTCATTTCTTTATTTCCTTCAAAACTAGCACAATAATTTTCTTCAAAAATTATTTTCTAAGGCTAAGGACCTCGGAATTCAATTCCGAGCATACACCCAAGTCCTGTATTTTACTGCGGACTTCGTGGGATCGTCTGAGCATAGATCCGGGTCCTCTTAACAAAAATGTCGACCAAAGTCAACTAAATCCAAATTTTAACTCTAGAAATTACTATTTTTCATATTTTCACATAAAATCTTTCTGGTTTCATGCCCGGACTGTGCACGCATATCGAGGTAATTAATATTAGTCTTTTTTGGACTAATAAGACTATAATTAAGTCTGTGGGTTTAGATGAAAAGCCTAGGTTTTGAAAAAAATGAAATTTTACCACGAAAGTTGTTATGGAATTGAGTAGAAATTATATATTTGAGTTCGCGAAGCTTTGCGTAACGATTTCCTTCGAAAATTTTCGAAATCCGGGCACGCGCCGAGGTGAGGGGTGGGGGGATTTTAGTATCTTGCAATTTGGGTTGAATAATTGTTCAAATGGGTGGATTATGAGCTTTCAAGCATGTATTGATTAATTTGTATCACATTTGCCTAGTTTCTGAATTTTTTGCACCAAATTGAGGCTTTAGAGCGGAACCTTAGTCGGAAAGTGAGCTTTGAGACGAGGTAAGTCTCCTTTCTATCCTTGTAAGAGGGAACTCATCCCCTTAGGTGTGTTTTGCTAAAAAAATTATTGTGTGTTGGGAGTTACGAACGTACTAGGTAACGAGAGTCTGTGCGTAGCTTTATTTCATGTAAATTTTGGATAGTCTTAGGATTCACATCATGCTTTGTTGCTATCGTTGCTTGATTTTGTTAAATAATTGTCTTCAAAAATGTTAAGGTTGAGGATTTTATGATTTAAAGCTTTTAATTAGCCTCTTTATGTTATGGAAAGAATTGAGGAATTATTGATGATTTGAAAATATATATTTATTCACGCCACAATTATTTCCGCGGACGAGGTACAAAGTTCCATTACTTTCATGAGAGTGGGCCGATCGCCATGACACGTCAATAGATGCATCTACGGTTCGTATCGTTGGACCCTCGTCAGTGCACACAGTTATGTATATGTATACTCTGATCGGGCCGAACATACTCAGCATAATTCATGCGTAATAATATATGAAAATTACGGTTTTATTGATGTTGTTTCATTGGCTGAAAAGGATAAGTGATTCACGGCTAGAAACAAAATTTTGATTTTGTTATCAATGAAGGAAATTGTTTATTTACTGCTCATTATTGGATTTTTATTATCATTTAAATATTTCTTGCCTATCCAAAGATTGCATTATATTTCATCATATTTTTTGTCCCAAAGGGTACCAGAGGGTATTTTTGAGCCATCTTCGGTACGTAAGGGCATTTATGGCATGTTGCAAATTGAAATGAATTGATATTGGGGGATCGGGTTGCACGACGCAACAAAACAGGAAATGATATGATATGAAGAGATAAGGATGGAATATAATATTAACAGATGATGATATGGTAAGATAGTGGAAATCAGATCATGATGTGTTAATAATTGGGATCGACTTGCACGCCGCAACAGATTTGATGTGTTGTAGTTGTTTGTGACTGAAGAGTTTATTATTGGTATTGTGATACTCCCTTCATTCCACTTTATGTGAACCTGTTAGACTGGACACGAGGTTTAAGAAAAATGAATATTTTTGGAATTTGTGGTCCTAAACAAGTAAAAAGGGGCCCAGAGTATTTGTGTGGTTATAAAAGCTTCTCATTAAGGGTAGAATTGTAAGTTTAAGCTAAATTATTTCCAAATTTAGAAAGAGGTTATTCTTTTCGGAACAGACCAAAAAGGAAATAGGTTCCCATAAACTGGAACAGGGGGAGTATTATATTTGAGATTATGTTATCTGGGGCCCTCTGGCGGTTGATCTTCTAGCCAGTTATTTGAGTTTACTATTTTATTTCTATTCTTATATATGTTATTATTATTATTATTGGTATTTCGTACAGGTTATTTGTAAGTGACTTGACATAGCCTCGTCACTACTTCGTGGATGTTATGCTCGACACTTACAGAGTACATGCGGTCAGTTGTACTCATGATACACTTCTACACTTCATGTGCAGATCTCGGTGTTGGTCTCAACGACGCGTAGCAGAGCCTGCTCGCATTCAGCTGCTTTCGGAGACTTGAGGTAGAGTTGCTAGCGTTCGCTGTCCTTCAAGTCCCCATATATCGTATCATTATTGTTTTCCTTATTTCAAACAATTGTGTTTTGTTCAAACTTTATACGTAGAATTATAGAATGCTCATGTATTAATGACTCCAGATTTCTAGGATATGTCTAGACTATGCTACATGGTATTTATCATATCTATTTCAGATACAGTTTTTTATTATTAATGCTCTGGTTTAAATTATTAAAACTGGTTAAGTAATTTAGCTAATGTTGGCTTGCCTAAGAAGTGGATTGTTAGGGTAATTGAGTTGTGATTCATGTTAGAATTCATGTTTAGGCTATGTGCTTATTCTGTTGGGACCCACTGAGATTATTTCTACTGTTGAGTTATTTGTTTAAACTGCACTTATGTACCTAGACATGTTAACTCATTTTCATATAATGTCTAAGTCATTATTCACTATTAAATCATGTTATCATTGTCGGGCTGAGTAGTATGATATTTGTGAGCCCGTGAGATTTGAGAGATTGATGACTAAGTGAGTCTGAGAGTCGAATAGTGAGTGTTATTGTTGATTGGGCTGCATGCTGCAGCAGGCCTTGTAGCTTCATTATTATTGTGGATCAGGATGCACGTCGCAGCAGGCCTTATAGGCTTTATATTAGCGTTTGGGCAGGATTCGCCCCTCCGGAGTCTTATATACCAGCAAAGAGCGCCGACACCACTATATACATACACATGCTATGGTGAGGGGCATTGATTCCAGGCACTCGTACAGTACTAAGTGATTGTGTGTGAGAGTGGGAATTTGAGAAATATAGAATGAGTATTCTAAGAGTGTGAGTACCTGGATATTTCACTATGATATCGTACTTTTGACATGCATATTTGACATGTAGGCATAGAGGTGTACTATTCCTCATGCAAGCTATACTTGGCATGTTCTTACCAGTGTTGGCCTTTATCTGTGAACTTGAAAATGTGTCTAAATTTCTATACTATGATCGAACTGAATATGGTATCTCTGAGTTGTTACTGTTATTTTTATTCTAATATCGGTGTCGCCATTACATTGGTTCTGAATGTATCCTTTTAAGCATGTCACTCCTTTCATCCCAAAGGTTAGTCCTGTTACTTATTGAGTACATTGGATTGGTTGTACTAAAACAACACTCTGCACATAGTGTGCAGATCTAGGTACATCGGGACGCGGTGATTGGTAAATTTGGTGCCAGTATTAGTGCGAGATCTGGTTGGATTTTATGGATTTCTGGGGATATGTTATGTCGGGCGAGGGTATTAATATGGATACTAGCAAGACCGAGGCAGTCCAGAGTTAGCCTCATCCTACCATAACAATTGAGATTAGGAGTTTCTTAGGGTTAGCAGGTTATTATCGCCGGTTTATGAAGGGCTTCTCGTCTATTACAACACCGTTGACTAGATTGAACCAAAAAGGTGCTTCGTTTAGATGGTCCAATGACTGCAAGGCAAGCTTTCATAAGCTCAGGACAACTTTGACTACATTACCGATTTTAGTGTTGCCTTCCGGTTTAGGGATGTGCACCGTGTATTGTGACGCTTCATGCGTTGGCCTGGGTTGTGTATTGATATAGGAGGGGAGAGTTCTTGCATATTCTTCACGTCAGCTGAATCCCTACAAGAAGAATTATGTTGTACATGATTTGGAGTTGTCCACGATAGTTCATACTCTCAAGATCAGGAGGCATTATCTTTATGGGGTGTCCTGTGAAGTTTACACTGATCATCGTAGCTTGAAACATTTGTTTAAGTAGAGGGATCTTAATTTGAGGCAGCACATGTGGCTTGAGTTACTGAAGGATTATGATATTACCATTATTTATCATCCGGGAAGGAGAATGTTGTTGCGGATGCCTTGAGCAGAAAGATCGAGAGCATGGGTAGGTTGGCCTTTATTTCAATAGAGAATAGGCCATTGTCTTTGTAAATGTAATCCTTGGGTAACAGACTTGTGAGGTTGGATATTTCAGAGCTCAGTCGAGTTCTTGCAAGTTTCGTGGCTCAATCTGCATTATTTGAGCGGATCAAGGCTCGTCAGTACGTTGATCCATACTTGTTGGTTCTTAGGGAGGCAGTACTACAGGGTGGTGCCAAGGAGGTTACTATTAGTGAGGATGGTGTTTTGCGACTCCAGGGTCATCTATGTGTTCCTAATGTTGATGGATTGAGGGAGAAGATTCTTGAGGATGCACATAGTTCTCGGCATTCTATTCATCCAGGTGCTACGAAGATGTATCGCGACCTGAGGCAGCATTATTGGTGGGAGCGTATAAAGAGGGACATAGTTGAGTATGTAGTGAGATGTCTAAATTTCCAGCAGGTTAAGTATGAGCACCAAAGGCCAGGTGGCCTACTTTCGTAGTTGGGTTGCCGCATACGTTGAGGAAGTTTGATGTCGTTTGGGTCATTGTCAATAGCATTACCAAGCCGGCACATTTTATTCCAGTGATGACTACGTAATCGTCAGAGAGGTTGGCCCAGATTTACATTCAGGAGATTTTCCGGTTGCATGGTGTGCTTGTTTCTATCATCTCAGATAGAGTCCCTCAGTTCACTTCGCATTTGGGGAGAGATGTATAGAGTAAGTTTGGTACACGGTGGAGCTTAGCACAAACTTTTATCCGCAGAATGACGAGCAGTCAAAGCCAGATGTTCAGATCCTGGAAGATATGCTTAGATCATGTGTGATTGACTTCGGAGGGCAGTGGAATCGATTCTTGCCTTTGTCCGAATTTGCTTATATCAACAGTTATCAGTCTAGTATTAATATGGCTCTAATTGAGGCTTTATATGGTCAGCAATGTCGTTTGCCTATCGGATTGTTTGAGCCAAGCGAGGCTAGGTTATATGGCACTGATTTCGTTAAGGATGCCTTGGAGAAGGTGAAGTTGATTAAGGAGCGACTTCGCACAGCATAGATCAAATAGAAGAGTTCCGCGGATCAGAAGGTGCATGATTTATCATTTATGGTGGGTAAGAAGGTTCTCTTGAATGTCTCGTCGATGAAGGGAATTGTGAGGTTCGGGAAAAAGGGAAAGCTAAGCCCAAGGTTTATTAGTCCATTTGAGGTGTTGAGGCGAGTTGGGGAGGTTCCTTATGAGCTTGATTTGCCTCCAACTCTATCTGGAGTTCATCAGGTTTTCCACGTGTCTATGCTTCATAAGTATCAAGGAGACAGGTCGCATGCGTTGTACTACAACACGATTCAGATAGATTAGAGCTTGGGTTATGAGGAGGAGCCAATGGCCATTGTTGATAGGCAAGTTTTCCATTTGAGGTTTAAGAAGATTTCTTCGGTAACGGTCCAGTGAAGGGTTCAACCAGTTAAGGAGGTGACTTAGGAAACCGAGGAGGACATGAAGAGCAGATATCCATACCTATTCAGCACTCCAGGTATGATTGTAGACCCGTTCGAGGACGAACATTTGTTTAAGAGGTGGAGAATGTAATGACCCGACCAGTCGTTTTGCTTTCTAGGTCCTTATTCCCCTAATTAAGACTACCCGTATGTGTCTTTAATAGTTTATGACTTGCGGGGATGGTTTACTTGGGTTTGGATGGTTCGAGTTGTACTCGGAACACTTGGTTCCTTAATAATGACTTGGGTGTGTGTTTGCGCTTAATGTTGAAAGTTACGGCATTGAAGGTTTCCATGTTCTTTAAATTAGGTTTGGATTAGACTTTGGTGTTATCGAGGTCCGTTTGAAATTCCGAGCTCGAAAATATTTCCGTACGGTAATTTATGACTTGTACGAATAATTTGGTGTCATTCCAAGTAGTCTAAGTATGATTCGGCGCGTTTAGAGTAAGTTGAAAATCTTGAAGTTCATAATTTGATTCAATTTAGTTTTGAGGTGTGGCTCTTAGTTTTGATGTTGTTTTACGTGTTTGGAGAGTTCGATCTGGTCCGTATTATGTTTATGGACTTGTTGGTGTATTTGGACGGGGTCCCGGTGGTTTGGGCGAGTTTCAGACCACCCGGAGTTAAGTCCAAAAAATCTGGTGTTGTTAGTTGTGGTTTCTATCTTTACGATCGTGAGAGTTGTGTCGCATTTGTCGAGAAGGTAATTTGGGGGACTGGTGGTTGTTCTTCGCCTTCGTGACCCCTAGTCTGCGTTCGTGAAGGTCTGGCCTTCGCGTTCGCATGAAGGGGGCCGCGTTCATGTAGGGGAAAAGGGCCTAGCAGGGGGAGTCGGCTTCATACTCTTCGCGTTCGCGTAGGTTACACCGCATTCATGAAGCTCATATGTGTCAAGCCTTCGCGCTCGTGAGTGGAGCCCCACGTTCGCAATGGTCATTTTCTGGGGCCTTGTTAGCATACCTTCACGATCGCGAGGCCCCTTCTGTGATCGCGAAGAAAGAATGCCTGGGCAGAGATGTTTTAGAAGTCGGGACTTAGGCTTATTTTTTTCATCTCTCTCAACTTGTGGCCGATTTTAGAGCTCTTTGAAGGGGGTCTTTCATCTAGCACCTTGAGGAAAGTATTTTCTACACAATATGAGTTTAATACCTACATTATGGGTAGATTTTAACATAGAAATTGTGGAAATTTAGGAGGTTTTTGAAAAATCTAGGTTTTGATTAAAAGGGGATTAGACCATGAAAATGACTATGGAATTGAGTAGAAATAATATATTTGGGTTTGGGAGGTTATCGGTAACTTTTATTTACAATAATTATCGGTGAATTTAAGGAATCTTCCAATTTGGTTGAGAAATTATTCTAATAGTTAAATTATAAGCTTTTGAACATATATTGATTAATTGATACAATATTTGGCTAGTTTCGGATTGCGTGGCACTGACTTGAGGCTTTTAGAGGGATTTGTTGATTAGTGGTGATTTTTCCACTCATTTTAGCCTCTTTTCGTTAGATTTTGCATCCTTTAATGATAACATGAGGTCGTTTATAGCGTGTATTGTTCGACTTTCAGGGAAATGATGCCATGAAGTGATTGAAGTGGAATTGAGAACAAATTGGTGGAAAAATCACAAAAGCCTTCAGTGATTCCGCACCTGCGGATGATTGGCCGCTGGTGCGACATCGCACCTGTGAGGTGAGGGACTGCATCTGCGGAAATGGCGCACCTTCGAAGTGGTATCCACACCTGCGGAACCGCAGGTGCGGTGGTTTGGTTCGCATCTGCGTCGATTGGTCAACCCACTCAGAGCCCGCACCTGCGATATGGAATCTGCATCTGCGGAGCCGCACCTGCGAGGATTTGTCCGCATGTTGTCGTGCCCCCTTTTCAACTCCTCCTTTCAGGTTAGTCGGGGTCTTGATATTATTGGGACAACTCGTTTCCTTTTGGGAGAGGGGTATGCAAGGAACGAAGAGTCACCACCTAACAAATTAAGGTGTGTTAGGGCACCTACTAAGGGTCATTTACAAACATAGATTTGGATAATCAGAGATAGGGTAAGGGCTTGAAATTACCCCGAGGGGAAGGTGTTAGGTACCCCTCGGAGTCCACAGCTGTGGTTCCCGGCCAAACAAACTTTGTGAATTTAAGAAAGTAGCAAATAGGCAATTGAAGTTTAAAAAAGAAAATAATTGACAGCATGTTTATACACATAAAACTAGGCAGGGTATAGTTTAATTCTGGAAATTAATCAAGGGAATATTGAATGAGATTCCAATCACAGGGAATTAATACCAATTAAATAAAGTATCACACAAGTACGGAAATAATTCGAAAATCAGTAAAGAGTTCTAAGGAAAATACACAAAATCACAGTTTTAAGGAAAATATCACAGTTCTAAGGAAGATACACGAAATCGGTAAAGAGTATTATGTAAAAAATCAATAAAACAAATAATTAGACCTATTAAATGATAAATAGCACATGTTGAACAAAAATAAGAGAAACGCTAAGCAGACAGTTAGAGGAACAGTAGAGAATCAGAAACCCTAACAATTAGAGAAAGAAACACAAGAATACTAAGGACATACATGAAAGCACAGGATGTTCATGAGAAACACATACAGATTAATCGAGCCTATTATCAGAAATATTCTAAAAATTGGGGCTTTTAGCATAATAACTCATATAACAAGAAAAAGCATAAGAGAATCGTTCCAACACAGTATAAAACCCTTAAAATCAGAAGAAGAATTGTTTTTTTGAAAGGGGTTAAGAAACCCTCATTTTGGACAGTGAAGAAATCGTTTGAAAACAAGGATATTTCTTGAAGAAAACATGTAAAAACCTCAAAATACACATACATATGTTATAGATCTAGAAAGATCGGACGGTTTTAAAGTTAGGGTTTCCAGAGAAAACCCAAAGAAGAAGGAGAAAACTCAAAATCTTACCGGTCTTTGGCCGGAAAGTGATAGATCTTACTCGAACGGCCATAGATGGCCGGAAATATGGCATGAGACCGGAGACGTGAGTTGAACCATCTCTGGTTCACTTGAGATCCTCAAACTGTGACACAAGGAAAAGGATGGAGCCATAAGGCTGGTGAGAGGTGAAACCTCCATGGTTTCCGGCGAGGAGGTGGTCGGAGAAGGGAGAATAGGGGCTCAGAAGGTAGAGCGTTTAGAGAGAGAGATGAGAGAACCCAGAGAGACGGTTGAGTGAGAAATGAGAGGGGGGAAATGAGGCGGGAGGTAGTCTTTAGGGATTAATTATGGTAAGGATTAATTTGGCCTGTTGATCAAAAATGATCAACGGTCCAAATTAAAAGGGGAATTGGGTCGGGTGGCTTTGAGTAGACTGGGCCTGGTATTTGGGTTGATTTAATTAGGTAGTTTTCCGGATTTAATTGGGCTAGGATTTTTTTCTAAAAAGGTGGCTATCTATTAAATACCTAATCAAATAGGTAATTAATTTATAAAAATAGGTAATAATTGTAAAAAAAATTGAAATTAATTCTTAGTACAGTAAATTGAAATGGTTAATCAGTATTTAAAAATATAAATGACTAATTTTCGGATAAAATAGGATAAAACATATTGTTAGGCTATAATTGCAAAGTTATTGCAATTATAGCCAAAGGGTGCCAATTTGGCCAATCGCGAAATAATTTGATGTTAAATAAGACCAAAAAATAGTATATTAAGTCAAGAAATGTCTTTGAAACCATTTGTAATGCAATTTATAATTAATTATTGGGGATAAAAATGTTGGATAAATTGAAATAAAATTAATAAAAATGTGGGAAAATTATAGAAAAGTATCAATTGTTATGAAAGCTTGATTTTGAAAGTATATATGAAAAATAATTTGAGTAAAAATTTGGTGTCAACAGCGCATCCGTAGACCTACCAATGAATTCATCTGTTGGAAACCACTCGAACATCCACTGCACCTGCTCCTCATTATCAAAGAACTCTACCCATTCTTTGGCAGTTTCGGGCTGGGCAAATATATCGGGAATATATGTCATTCGCTTGAGGTGATGAAAAGAAATATGATCATTCCATGCCCTTCGCGGAAATTCTTACTGGTACTGACCCTTTTGGACATGTTCTAAGAGCCATAGTTGTAGTAACAAGTTACAACCCTCGAAGTGTTTAGATCATCTTTGACAACGTTCTAGAGCTCGGTAAATGTCCACTATGATCAATGGGACAATGTTGAAAGTTTGCCCGTCAATTTCCTCCATCAAAGTCTTGGTTACCATAGCTAACCTAGTGTGAACCCTTTCCTTCTTTGTTGGAAACACGATTAACCCCAGGAAGCAAACAATGAAGACAAATACTCTACGGTGAATATGTCCCAGAGACGTAATGGCAAATTCATCGTGGTAGGTACGGTATGATTTGATGTGACCGTACCTTTCATACAAAGACTCAAAAGGGATATGTGACTTCTTCAAACACTCTAACTTAGCGTTCTTCTTCAGACCCATCACTTTCGAAAAGCCTTTGCCCGTGCGGTTTTCAGGCACCAATAAACCAGGAGTTTCCCAGACTAACCCTGCCAGTCCTCCTATTTCCTCTAGCGACGGTGTCATCTCAATATCCCCAAAATGAAAGACGACTCTTTCGCTATCCCAGAATAAAGTGGCAGCCTTGATCAGCATGTTGTTGGGTTGTATGTCTAGGAAAGACAGTAAGTTACCCAGGTATTTCTTGACAAGTTTCTTATCACTAAAGTTAAGATCCTCCCACAAGTTCAAGAGCTTTGGGTGAATATTGCTAACCATGTCGAATCGAGGGACCTCGTGCCTCATATGTCTGCAAGAAAACATAGTTAGGCCCTCACCCCCACCAGACTCAACTATTTAACATTCATGATTAGCATACAAGCATTTAGTTCTCCAAATAGATGCACAGAACGTGATAATGTCCGTTAGGATTATGAAAACCCGGTGGACTTTGGACAAGGTTGTCTTAAGGCTATTGTGCGGAAAACACATTAACCTAGCTAGGTTTGACCATGATGCATATACAATTTAATGGAGTAAGGTTTCTATGGGGTATTAGAATAGTACCCTTGAGCGGAAAACTCAAGGGGAAGGCACGGAACCGTCGACCGCACCGCCGGCCGACTAGTTTTACTGCAAATAAGCCTTTTCGAATTTAGAGGTGAAAAATAGGAAAGGCGAAACCACTCATCAAGCGTTGCTATAGGATTTGTTTTGGAATGAGTGGAGTATGATGTTGAGCATGATTATGTAATAAATAAGTAGTAAAGGCATGTAGTCTTGTATCTGCACGTTGTGAAAGCAGTAAATACAACAGGTATAATTTAAAAAGTGATTACAAAGGGAAACAAGGAAACATGACAGTTTGCCCTTTGAGAATGATTAAACACTTGAAGGAAATAAGCAGTAAATTTCACATAGGGGAAAGGGAAGAGGTGCAAATTCGCAAAGTAGTTTGAAATGGTAAAAGCCTAGAAATCCCCAGCAGAGTCGCCCTACTGTCGTGCCCCCTTTTCAACTCCTCCTTTCGGGTTAGTCGGGGTCTTGACATTATTGGGACAACTCGCTTCTTTTTAGGAGAGGGGTTTGCAAAGAATCAAAGAGTCACCACCTGACGAATTAAGGTGCGTTAAGGCACCTACTAAGGGTCATTTACAAACATAGATTTGGATAACCAGAGATAGGGTAAGGGCTTGAAATTACCCCCGAGGGAAAGGTGATAGGCACCCCTCGGAGTCGAAAATTGTGGTTCCCGGCCAAACAAACTTTGTGAATTTAAACAAGTAGAAAATAGGCAATTGAAGTTTAAACAAGTAATGGTATTAAAAGAATTTGCAGTCTTAGCACACATATGAAAGTACAAAAAATTAAAGCCTAAGCAAGGTTTTGAAAGAGTTACAATCTAAACACATATACAAGGGATAGGGGGAGTCCTAGGTTATTTATCCTATAGGATCACATCAGTACAATGTCCGGTAATCACTCCTCAAAGAGGGGCTACACGTGGCATTAGCGCACCGGTCATCATATACATATCTACCCTTCCCACCCCTTAACGGTTATTAAGCGAGTGTTATTTAGCAACCTCTATGCGTGTTGTTACCCGTTCCTTCTTAATGGCCCTGGAGGAATTTAAGACCTCTTCCTATAGGCAGTTCTAGACAGACCCGTAGGATTAAAGGAGAAAATACTAAGGCGACAAGCAAGAACACATAGGGCTTCAGCAAATAAAGAGCAAGAAAGAGCAAATAAAAGGCCCGGTTTTACCTCGACATATAATGCATGTAAACAGCACGACTCAAACACAAATAAGGGCAGTATAATCCTAGGACATGGTATCTAGGTGGGTATCAGAACATAAGAAAGATGCGAATTTAATTTTATAAACTCAGAAGCGGGCCTAATCAGTTTGCTTACTGATTTTAAGCCTGTTAAGCATTAAGAAGTAAACACGAAGAGGCAGATTTCCAGTTTTTAGCAGTTTTAATCACCTAAGGCTTTCCTAGGCGTGGGATAGTGTACACTAGTTACCAGAATTATTAAAGAAAACTGTTGTAAATTGTGTTACCTAAACATGATGTTCTAGGTGTTGCAAATGTACATGATTATTGCCAGTTGTTTGAAAATAGAGATTGTTGTATACCCTTTTTCATGCATCAATGGTTAAACTAGGTTTAATAGAGCGAGTGAGACCCTAAAACATGATATCTAATGCACAAAGGGGTGTAGAATGATGCATGTGTAGAATCACTAAAGCAGGATTTCTAAATGGTTTCAGGATATGCAAGATCCACTGAAGCAGGATTTCTAAATGACTTCAGGATGTGCAAAGTTCACTAGAGCAGGATGCACACAAAATCACAGCATTATGCATGGTTTTCAGAATATGCATAAGTGACAGTTTATTTTAGTGTTGTCATTTACCCTAGAGACAGGATTTCTAAGTGCACAGCATGGTTATGGCATTATGAGACATGATTGCATGAACAATTTGTATTAATGTTTATCCTAGAACAGGTTTTCTAAGTGACAAACAATAGTACCAAAATGAGATGCTGAAACAGTAGACATGAAACCTAGGAAGCATGGTCTCTAATGTATGATATGTTTTTGCATATATTAGTCTTAAACATGAGTTCTATTGCGCAAATAGTAAATGTAAACCTAAAATCATGGTTTCTACCCTTTGATGTTTATAATATGTATACCTACCCTTCCCTTTTCACTATCCCCAAGAGTTTTTTACAATAAATTATTACAGACCGCTGTTGTAACAATTACATAAGTAGATAAGAAAAATAAGAAGCTATACTATAGGGAGCCTACCAGTAGGCCCAGATCTCCAGAATTCCCAATGGCAAATGGTGTTTCACAGCCTTTCACATAATCTGGGTGTGTCAGAGTTCCCTAAGGACCTCAAGGGATCCCGGGTAGTACTCTCACCCAGATTTCATAACCACAATTGGGTAAGTGCAGTGTGGAAGGGCCAGCTCTAATGCATTAGAGTTCAGAGGGATCTCATAGGGATGCGTAAGTAGTCACACATTAGAGGGGCAGAACCTAAGGGTCTAAGATTAGAGTGAGAGTGCTTGACATAGTTTTGAAAATATTGAGTAGGAAAATAGTTTAAACAAGAATGATTGGTTTAAAAATTAGTGTTGCAAAACAGTAAAAGTCTTTATTCAATAAAACAATTTGAAAAGAGTAGGACAATCAGATCAAACAACATTCACATCCCAGTATCAGAACATCACACATGGAACAAGAACTAAGACAAGTTCAGCAACCACAAACAGGGTAACGAGGAATTGGGGACAATTATAGAGCATATGGGGTAAGCACATAGTAGGCAGAGATGCACATAGGTACTAAATCAGGGAAGTTATAAGGGGATTCAAGGGGTTAAGGTACAGTAGGTATTTCAGAACTACAAAGAACAAAGCAATCATAAAGTGTAACTTGCTTTAGCACAGAGAATTCAGGCCAGTAATCAGAGAAGCCTAAGTAAAGCAGAATCATAGTGAAGTGTACCAAAAAGGGGGGTATCATTACATAATCATGTTGAGTTATAAGGGAGGGGATACATAACATGCTAAGTGAACAACAGTGCAAACAGGTTAAGTGCAAACATCATAGCAAAACCATAAGTAAAAACATATTAGAATCAGGATGAATTGAAGTACCAAGAGAAACATATTGTTTTTGAAACTTAAACTTAAATTAGGACATACCAGTATAGGAGATAGCAAACACAGAATGAAGAGTAAGAGATTAGAATAATCAGCCTTGGCTTGCAGCCGGCTGATAATAGCAAGTACCCAGAAGGAGAGCAGAAGAGAGTATTTGTGTATAAGAGAGAGTTTTGAACAATGTGTTCGTGTGTTTATTCTAATGAAAGACTAAGGTACTTATAGTTTTAAAACAGGCAGAAAATAAGGTAAAAATAATAGTTCAGTAGTAATTACAGATGTAAACATCAAATAGAATCAAATTAGTATAAGTACTCCCTTTAATTAAGGAGTCATGCTCAAACGGTAATAAGAAGTGGCAAAATAAGGAAAGGAATCACGTAAAACTGATAATAACACAATAAGTAAGTAGTATATGGTATAATTATATCACATGTAAGTAAGGCCAAGTTTAAAATTCTTATTTAAGGAAAATATATATATATATGAATTAATTTGACAGCAAAAATCAACCATAGAAATAAGGCAAGAAATAATTTATATTCTGGAAATCAGTGAGGAAACCCTCGAGTGAGGTTCTAATTACAGGAAATAAATATCAATTAAAGGAAAATATCACACATTAGAGGGATAGGCATGATACGAACAAAGAGAAACAAGAAATCAGCTTGTCTTAATTAGGGAAATACCCAAGAATCAGTAGAAAACATTATGCAAAATAAGTGAAGTATTAATCATAAAGATTTGGAGATTCACAAATGGAAAACATAGCACTGATTTATCACAACATTTTGAGAATAAGTGCAGTAAACATATAATAGACAAAAATCAAAACCATAAGAAGACTAGTAAGGTAAAATCATATAAAAGTTAAGGATTTGTATAGAACACAGCATGAATCGACAGAGTAAACATGATATAGGCAAAAGAAGTGAATAGTCAGAAACCCTAATAGGCAAACATGGAATAATATCACGAAATCACAGAGTACTCATGAGAAAACAATAAACATAATAGAACATATCATCAGAAACAACTCAGAACCCTAGGATTAGAACTAAGAAAAATTAGGGTTTTCAACAGAATAACTCGAATAGAGGAGAAAGCTTAAACAACCGTTTTAACATACAGACTCATAGATTAATACAAGAAATCAGAAGAAAAGAGCGTTTTTGGAAAAGGGTTTTAGAACCCTAGTTCGAAGATGAAAAGTCATTTTGAGAAAATCGGAGAACCTTTAAGAAAAATAGAAAAATAACTCAGGATATACCCAGATCTATCATAGATCTAAAAAAATCAAGAGTTAGTAATAAGGATTTCATAGAGATAACCCAAAGAGAAGGAGAATCGGCTCAAAAAGCACAGGTTTTAACCAAAATGATAAGGTCTTACTCGGACGGCCATGAACGGCTGGAGGATGGCAAGAGAAACCATGGGAGGTGAGTGAACCGTCGTTCGGTTACTATGAGGGCCTCAAGGCAGTGACACCAGGTGTAAGAAGAAGAATCATAGGGCTAGGAGGGTGGTGAGACCACCGTGAAGACCGGCAAGTCGACGGCTAGTGAGAACCATGGCAGTTCTAGCAGAGAGAATTTGAGAGAGATGAGAGAGTGAACAGCGGAGATAATGAGAGGGAATGAGAGTGGAAGAGGGGTAGTCTTTAGGGTTTATTTTAGGTAAAGGTGAATCTGGGTCGTTGATCAAAATTGATCAACGGTCCAGATTAAAAACAGGTTGGGTCGGGTAGGCTAAGGCATTGGGCCTGGGAGTATTTGGGCCGATTAATTGGGTTGGGATCAGATTGATTTAGGCTATAATTGAAAATAAAGTGGGTAGTTATTAAATAGCCAATTAAATTAAATAAAACAATTTATGAAATAGCTAATAATTGTGCAAAATGAATTTCATCCTTAGAAACTAATTTAAGATGATTACTTAATATTTTAAAAATACAAATGGTTAATTACTGGATAAAAATAGTATAAAATCATATGATTGGTCTATAATTGCAAAGTTATTGCAATTATTGCTAAAGGTGCCAATTTGGCTAATTGTGAAATAATTTGGTCTTAGTAGGACCTTAAATGATAAATTAAATCAAGAAATGCTTTTGAAATTATTTGTAATGCAATTTTATTATTATTTATTGGAAATAAAATGTTGGATAAATTAATCATAAATTAATAAAATATAGGAAAACTATGAAAAATATCAATTTCCATTGATACATGATTTTGAGGCTATATTTGCAATTTTAGAAATATTTTGAGTAAAGATTGGGTATCAACAGCTGCCCTTCTCTATCCGGAAAGGATGAAATAGTTTGTCGGGTAAAGATGTGATGGTCAATTTTGACCGAGCAAAACGATTTGAGAGATTTAGGCCGCACCCTCGCTTCTGAGTTGCCTACATATCCCTGGTTTTACAAGAATCAGGCCGCATGTAGTTCAGGATCCATCGGTGGAGTATACCGATGAAATTTTCATAATAACGGACGCAACACCTAGGGCCGGATAATGTATGGTTTACAGGAAAGGTTAGGTTCGATATGGTTAGGAGAACTGTAGCAGGACCGCTCCTGCTGGGTTAGTCGTCGCTTGCCGGGTTAGCTGCAAATAAAACAATACAAGCGCATACTGTGCGTAAATTTAAATATGATGTAAGTTCCCGTTGGACAATGAATGTTGTCTTCAGACGGTTAAGGATGACGTCCTCAGACCATGATGTCCTAGGCCATTAATTGTTTGATGAAGGATTCGCAGGCCATGAAATGATGTTTTCGGTCCATGAAGATGGTGCCTCCGAACAACGCCTTTGAATAATGATATGCAAAATTGAGAGAGATCATCAGGCCATGACATGATGTTCTCGGGCCATGAAGATGGTGCCTCCGAACTATGACGCCTTTGGGAAAGTTGGCTATATTTCAGCCCATGAAATGCAGTAATATGATGTTGACAAGACAGAGCTTAGTCTTGCGAGTTGAGGGGGCAGAGCTTAGCCTGAGAGAGAAGCGAAGTAAAAAATTCTTGAGCGACAGTGCTTAGTCTCGGTAGAAAAATTAAATTGGAGGCAGATCTTAGCCTCATGTAGGTAGGAAGGAAAAAAGTAGCTTTATGCAAGTGGAAGGCAGAATATTAGCCTTATGCAAATGGAGGTAGAGCTTAACCTCATGCAGATGGAGACAGAGCTTAGTCTCATTCAAACGGAAGGCAGAAAGTTAGCCTTATGCAGATGGAAGGAAGAAAGTTAGCCTTATGCAGAGGAAGGCAGAAAGTTAGCCTTATGCAGAGGAAGGCCAGAAAGTTAGCCTTATGCAGAGATAGGTAGAAAGTTATCCTTATGCAAATGGAGGTAGAGCTTAACCTCATGCAAAAGATTAAATAATAAAAGACAGTAGAATTTCTTAGCTGGTAGTAGATTGCGGTATTGTGATCGTTGTGAGCATTGTGACTACTGAGCACTATTTGTTTGTGATGATAGAAAATGTCGGCAAGCGTGATGATTTTTGTGACTCTTAACAGGTTTGTTCCTTGTGTGGACAGTGAACTTTGGCATTTGCAACAGTGCCAAAATTTGTGACTTCTCTGCGTGTTTATTCTTTGTTCCTGCATCCAAAGAAAAATCGTGAGTTCTGTAAATGGGGTAGGTTAGTTCGTATCTCCGCTGGCTCTGCTTGACTCGTACGCTTGTTCTGATGATCTTGTTCATATCATCGGGGTAGCATTTGCTGAACAGAGTTATATTTTAAAAATAAGCATGCATGACTTTTTAAAGACATAGTATAAGAAAAATATGTTTTGAGAAATTTAGATGAACCGACGGCCGTGACACAGTTCAAGACATTGCAACCTTTCATGCTACGGGATTTTTAGGTTCCTCCTTAAAATTCTTCCCTAGTTTGATGGGTTGAAGACTCTAACTGTTGCGCATGCATCGATCGGCTGAACTTGCTTCAGAATTTTGAGGGTACCAGTTTCTAATTGCGGGGAAAATGAAATTTTTATTGAATTGTGACCGAACCCATAGGGATGCCTACATATCCCCTCTTAAAAGGGAATCAGGTCAGGCGTAGTTCAATTTATATCATTGAGAAACCATAAAAGTTACAAGTAGTATCGTTTGACTGCATCTGAATTGATGGGTTTTGGCCAATCTTCTCTGTCCATCTCTACAAGTATAAGTGCTCCTCCTGTCTGTACTCGGTGAACCATGTATGGACCTTTCCAGTTGGGAGATAATTTCCCTTTGGCTTCATCTTGATGCGGAAAGATAGTCTTCAACACCTGCTACCCTGGTGCGAACTGTCTCGGCTTGACTCTTTTGTTGAAAGCTCTGGACATTCTATTCCGATAAAGTTGCCCATGACATACTGCATTCATTCTTTTCCTATCTATAAGGTTTAGTTTCTCATAATGACTCTTTACCCATTCTGCATCGCTGAGGTTATCTTCTTGTATGATTCTCAAGGAAGGAATCTCTACTTCAGCAGGAGTGACAGCTTATGTACCATAAAGCAGCATGTAAGGGCTTGCCCCGGTTGATGTGCGGACCATGGTGTGGTATCCCAGTAAGGCAAATGGTAGCTTCTCATGCCACTGCTTGTGCTTTTATATCATCTTCCTCGATATCTTCTTGATGTTCTTGTTGGAAGCTTCTACAGCTTCATTCATCTGAGGTCTATAGGCTGTGGAATTCTTGTGCTTGATTTTGAAAGTCTCACACATGGCTTCCATTAAATCACTGTTGAGATTGGAATTATTGTCGGTGATGATTGATTCTGGAACTCCGAACCGACAAACAATATAGTCGCGGACAAATTCTGCCACGAGTTTCTTAGTCACTTCTTTGTAAGATGCTTCCTCGACCCATTTAGTGAAATAATTAATTGGCACCAAGATGAACCTGTGTCCGTTTGAGGCGGTAGGCTCGATCGGTCCAATGACATCCATTCCCCAGGCGGCGAATGTCCAAGGTGAGCTTGTTGCATTGAGCTCGTTTGGAGGTACCTTTATCATATCTGCATGTACCTGACATCGGTAGCATTTGCGGACATAGTAGATGCAGCCCTTTCTCATGGTCATCCAGAAATAACCGGCCATGAGTATCTTCTTTGCTAATACAAAACCATTCATATGCGAGCCGCAAGTCCCAGCATGTATCTCTTCAAGTAACTTGGAGGCTTCCTTTGCATCAACACATCTCAATAATCCCAAATCGGGAGTCCTCCTATACAGGATTCCTTCGCTCTAAAAGAAACTGTTGGACAATATCCGGAGCATGCGTTTATGAGTATGATTTGCAAGCTCTGGGTACTCTCTCCTTGATAAATACTCCTTGATGTCGTGGAACCATGGTTTTTCGTCTGCTTCCTCTTTAACATAGGCACAGTAATCCGGCTGGCTATGGATCTTTATCGAAATAGGGTTGATAAAATTCTTATCTTGATGATGTATCATGGATGATAGAGTGGCTAATGCATCGGCAAAATGGTTCTGAATTCTGGGGACGTGCCGAAATTCTATCTTCGTGAACCTCTTTCTCAATTCCTGCACGTGGTGCAGCTACGGAAATATCTTGGAATTCTTAGTAGCCTATTATCCTTGCACTTGGTTTATTAACAGATCTGAGTCGCCAATTACTAGCAACTCCTGAATATTCATGTTAATAGACATGTTAAGCCCTAAGATGCAGGCTTCATATTCTGCCATATTGTTGGTGTAGGGGAATCTGAGTTTAGCAGATACCGGATAATATTGACCAGTTTCCGATATCAGGACAGCTCCAATGCCGACTCCTTTGAAATTCGCCACTCCATCGAAAAATATTCTCCAACTGTCATAGGATTCTGCAATGTCTTCTCCTACAAATGACACTTCTTCATCGGGAAAATACATTTTCAGGGGTTCGTATTCTCCGTCTACGGGATTCTCAGCAAGATGGTCTACTAATGCTTGTCCCTTGACTGCTTTCTGAGTCACATGGACAATGTCGAACTCACTTAGCAGGATTTGCCACTTGGCCAGCTTGCCAGTGGACATGGGCTTCTGAAAGATGTACTTCAAAGGATCCATCCTTGATATGAGATATGTTGTGTAGGCAAAAAATTAATGCCTCAGCTTCTGGGCTACCCAAGTTAAAGCACAATAGGTACGTTCCAACAGAGAATATCGAGCCTCGTACGGAGTGAACTTCTTGCTCAGATAATAGATAGCTTTCACTTTCCTTCCTGTCTCATCGTGCTTCCCCAGAACGCATCCAAAAGCTCCATTTAACACCGAGAGGTAGAGTAGCAAGGGTCTACCTGGTTCTAGTAGTACCAAGACTGGCGGTGTTGACAAGTATTCCTTAATTCTGTCAAAGGAGTTTTGACAATCCTCGGACCATTTGATTGCGGCATCTTTCTTCAGCATCTTGAAGATCGGTTCACAAATAATTGTAGAATGTGCTATGAACTGGCTGATGTAGTTAAGGCGTCCCAGGAAACTCATCACATTTTTCTTGTTCCTTGGCGATGGTAACTCTTGGATGGCTTTGACCTTTGACGGATCCAATTCTATCCCTCGGCGGCTGATAATGAATCGAGCAATTTTCCAGCAGGAACACCAAATGCACACTTTGTGGGGTTTAGTTTCAGGTTGTATTTCCGCAACCTATTGAAGAACTTCCTTAGATATCCTATGTGGTTTGTGTCTTTCTTGGACTTGATAATGACATCGTCCACATATACCTCGATCTCTTTATGTATCATATCGTGGAAGATAATGGTCATAGCTTTCATATAGGTGGTCCCAGCATTCTTCAGGTCGAATGGCATCATCGTGTAGCAGTATACTCCCCACAGCGTAATGAAAGCCGTTTTCTCAGCATCTTCATCATCCATCCAAATTTGGTGGTAACCGACGAAACAATCCACGAACGACTGAAGTTCATGATTGGCGCAATTTTCAATCAGGATGTGTATGTTTGACAATGGGAAATGATCCTTCGGACTTGCCCGGTTGAGATCCCGGTAGTCGACACAAACTCTGACTTTCCCGTCCTTCTTCGGCACTGGCACGATGTTGTCTAACCATGTTGGATACTCAACTACCCTGAGGACCTTGCGTTGATTTTCTTGGTAATTTCCTCTTTGATTTTCAAACTCATGTCAGGCTTAAAATTTCTGAGCTTTTGCTTTACTGGCGGGCACATTGGATTGGTTGGCAGTTTGTGAGCCACAATGGATGGGCTCAGACCAGATGTCGTCGTACGACCATGCAAATATATCTTCATACTCTTTCAAGAACTATGTGTATTCCTCTTTTTCTGACGGCGACAAAGGGATGCTGATACGAGTTTCTCTAATATTCTCTGAATCTCCCAGGTTGACTACCTCAGTCTCATCCGGGTTAGATTTAGGTCTATTCTCAAAATTCTCGGCTTATCTGATAATTTCATCAGGTATATTATCCTTTTCTTCTGAATCGATATCCTTTTGTTGTGTTGCCTCATTGCATGTCATAGTCATTGGTTCATCAAGACAAGTAATAGTAATGATGTATAGATAAAGTAATGAGAGAAAATGATAATAATAAATATTGATTCATAAAACATAAAAGTGCTTTTAATAAGTTGAATAAATGTTTTTAGAACATTGAAGATCTTATTGCAGAAATGAAAATGCGAAAAGGAAATCATTTAGCAAATGAAAATAAACAATGCTTGTTCAGCCTTGCTACCCCAGGACTCGTCGGGCCCTAGTTGTTCTGATAGTCTAATTCTTAAGAGATGATCCTTTGCTCAGTGCCTGGATGGAAGGGCCTTCCTCCCCCTCCTCCTTGAAAATGACACAAAAGTCCATATCACCATCTTCCAGGAATAGGTTCTTTAAAGCTGCCAATGCTTCTTCTTCCCATATAGTATCGGCCTGCTGAAAGGTCTGCTCCAAATGTGGTATTGGTTGTTCCAGTGGGTAACAAGGACCGCGCCAGGGTCGCGACCAGTTCCTGAACACTTCCCAAGTGTATTTGTATCCTAACGCAAAAGTGGTTCCATGGAGTTTGAGTTGTATCGGCTTGGAGATCCCTTGAAGATTCTTGCCAAGACCTTTACCCGACTCATACCCTCTCCAGTTCATCATGCTTGCTATCTTACTGTCCCACCATTTGTCTTTGTCTATCGTTGACCCGCTCGATATGGTGGTAAGTTTCTCCACCCAGTTTCCTTCTATTTTCGACCACCGGGATGGTCTGGCGACTATAGATAAGGTTGCTTCCATCACCATGGATGATTACTTCCTGGTGCCATTCAAATTTCACTGTCTGATGCAGCGTTCGATGCCATGTCCCCAGCAGTATGTATCCATGGTCATCCTAATAGCAGGTTGTCGGACGCCGATATGTCTATCACCTAAAAATCAACTTCGAACCACGTAGATCCCATTTGCAGACAAATATTGATCTCACCAATGGTGGACCTTTGCGAACCATCAAAAGCTTTCACATTCATCGACCCTTCTCTGATATCGTATAGTCCCTTGCAGAGTTTCTTGAGCGTTGTCAATGGATAGATGTTGAGGCTGGATCCACCGTCAATTAGAATTATGGTGATGAAGTAGTGCTCGCATTGCACAGTGATGTGCAGTGCTTTGTTGTGACTTAGCCCTCAGGTGGCAGCTCGTCTTCGTGGAAAGTGATTTGATGACTCTCCATCACTTGGCCTACCATATTGTCCATTTCCCCACTGATGATGTTGTTTGGCACATATGCTTCGTTCAGCACTTTCATCAAAGCATTTCTATGTGTCTCTGAATTCTGCATCAATGACAGAATGGATATCTGAGATGGGGTTTTGTTCAAATGATCGATAACTGAGTATTCCTTGGCCTACACCTTCCTCCAAAGATCGTCTGGTCATGTCTCAATGATGGGTGGCCGGCTGGAAGCCTATTTGCTGGATTCATCCAAATGTTCAGGTGTATAGACCCTGCCAATCCTTGTCATTCATTGTGCAGCAGTAACTTCTTCAATCTTGACCTTGCCTTTTCTTCTTGCCTCAGCTACATAATCTCATGGTATAGCATTAGTGTAGAAAGGTGGCATGGTTGACACAGCCACTGTGACTGGTGCAGCTATCTTCACTTCGAATGGAACAGATTCCTTGGCAGGTGGCGTAACCTCAACCTCAATTGGTGCAGGCATAACTTCGACCTCAAACGGTGCAGGTGCATTTGCAGGTGGTGCCACTTCAAACTCAAAAGGTACTGACGCAGCTACCTCAACATTTCCGGATGGCTGAATCTGGACGATGATAGGATTAAGAGTAACTGCTGGCTTCTTGGGTCATCACCCTCTATGATCAACTCGATCGACCCCTATGGGTCCCAATCTTCTTCTACCTTGATCATGTTGATGCCTCCTCCCTTGTGGTCTGGGAGTGGATTGTTGCAAACATTGGGAGTGGATTTCTTTGCTATAATGACCTTATTATCAATCAAAGAATATTTTATCTTTCAGTAAGCGGCATTCATCAATCGTGTGTCCCTTCATGCCGGATTGGTATGCACAAGTTTTATTTGGATTAACCCATTGAGAGGGATTCTCAGGGGTTGCGGCAGGGATAGGAGTGACATAACCAGCAGCTTTCAGTTTCTCATACAGCTGGTCGATAGGTTCATCAATGGCAATGTATTGTTTAGAAGGTCTGCGATCAAAGTTGGGTCGAGGTCTTGGGAAATTTCGGTGGGTTGCTGGTAGTGAGATGGTTGAGAGTTGTAGGTATGGTAAATAGGAGCATGCTGGGAATATCTGGGACATTTCGGTTGGTAGGTAGGTGGGGGAGATGACTGATATGTTGGTGGAGGTGCTGACTGGTAGGTGGGCGAGTTTGCTTGGTATGTTGGTGCTGGATGATATGTGAGCGGGGGTGTTTGGTAAGTTTGGTATTTCAGCAGGGATTTAGTCCTCTGTGCAACCATTACGACTCCCACATCTCTTTTCTTGGACACACCGCCAGATTTCAGGGCCTTGTTTGTAGCCTGCAACGCTTTCAAAGTTAGTAACTATTCTGCTTTTGATCCCTTCCTCAATTCTCTCACCCAACTTGATAATGTCAGAGAATTTCTGGTTCTCAATCACCATCAGCCGCTCATAATACTGTGGGTCTTGTGCTCGGGCGAAGAATGTGTTTATCTGTTCTTCGTCTAAAGAAGGACTGACCTTAGCTGCTTCAGATCTCCAGCGAGTAGCATACTCGCGAAAAGTTTCAGTTTGCTTCTTCTTAAGATTCTGAATGTAGAACAAATCTGGCGCATTCTCTGTATTGAACCTGAACCGATCCATGAAGTCTGACGCCATACTCACCCAGTTTGACCACTTCCTAGGGTCTTGGCTGATGTACCAAGACAGGGTATCCCCTATTAGGCTCCTCATAAACAACTTCATGTGAATTTTCTCATCTTTTCCCACTCCCACCAATTTATCACAGTAGGTCCTCAGATTGACCCTTGGATCTCCTGTACAGTCGAACATCTCGAAATTAGGAGGTTTGTACCCCTCGGGAAGTTCGACATCAGGATGTATGTAGAGATCTTTGTAGTCCATCCCTTCAACTCCCTTTCTTCCCTCAACACCTTGCACTCGGTTAGTCAGCTTCTTAAGTTCTTCATCAAAATTCTTGATAAGCGAATCCTTCTCACTAGAATCAGGTGTATATGAAATGGGTTGGGTGGAGTGCGACAGAGTCTCCACGTATATGGGGTTGTTATGATGGCTTGGCGCCTGGGTATAAAGGTGGTCATTTGTGGAGTTTTGTGGCTCAAGGACGAGTAGTGGAGTATTTCTTGGAGTGTGGTAAGCATTGTATTGTGGTGGAAGAGTTTGATTCTTTGGTGGAGTGGTGTGGTGATGAGTTGTGGGATGATTCTGTTTGTTTTGGATATTTTAAGGAGGTATGGGATTTTGAGTGTTAGGATGGTTCACATATGGAACATTAAGTGTGAATGATATGTTTGCCAAATTCCGGACCTACTCAAGATCTTCTTGGAGCTTCACCAACCTTTGCTCTAGCTGTGACATAGCCTCGTTCTGAACTTGAATACCTTGGCCGTCAGCGGCCTCTACTTGTTCAACTAGTGTTGTGTTTCTCAAATCTTCCATTTTTCTTTTTCCTTTGCTTCTTCCTTTGGGATGACTAGGGGGAGGAGAGGGTGGAGGGCCCCTGGATCTTATGTAGTATGATGATGATGCCATAGTGCATGAACCAACCTTTGGGGAGGGAAATAATAAAAAGGAAAGAAACAAAAAAACAAAAACAAAAGGTAGCCAAGTCAGTGAGGATTATGAAAAAGTATTGCGGTATTTAAACACAAAGTGCAAGAATATAAAGCGTGTCCTAATTTGGGAGCCTTGTTGTGCCTGAGGTAGGCCTAGCGACAAATTGATTTGGAGAAATTAAATGCAAAAATGCCTCATTTCATTAAATGTAAATAGACGAATCCAAAATGACACTAAATAATAAGCAGGAAATAAAGTCACTAATGGCCATGGGCCTTATTACATTGATAAAGCGAAAAAATAAATCCTATCCTACTTCGTCCCAGATGGACCTTCCCCAGATTCGGCATACTTGATTCCATCGAACAGGTTCACCAGCTCGCAAAGTCCTAGCAGTAGATATGCTCTGGTAAGATGTCCACCTTCATTCCCCTCAACCTTTTAACAGTCTTCAACCCTCTTGATAATCTTACCCTCCAGCTCGACTATGCCTCGCTCCAAGTATTCAAACTTCTTGTTGGAACAGGCGGCCATGCCTTTCCACTCTTCAATCAATCTCTTGTTGGTTTCATGTATCTCACGGTGCTCGTTCTCGCATTCATGGATCCTCTTGCGCAACCGATTATACTTAACCTGAGCCTCGGCATTCTCATCTATGATTCTGTGGCTTCGGCTGAACCCTGACCTGACTAAACTATCCCAATTGTCTTCTAACCACCCTGAGTAGAAAGGTGCCCAGTCTGCGTGATACCTGTCTAGTTAAATTGTGTCTTTTTCCATTATGATCTTGCAGTGCCCCATATGTTGAGCTTGGCACTTGTAAGGAATATCGTCATCCTGGAAGTCAGCTCAAAAATGACTCATCTTGTCGACCCTTGGCACAACTTGTTTTCTGCCTGCTTGTCCATATCCCGGAAAGGAACATAAATGTATATTCCTCTCATGCCGATTAGCACCAAGTGTGGCGCATATCGCGGTCCCTTTTTCCAACTCCTCTCAGACCGTCAAGGGTTTTTGACATTATTTGGACAACTCGTTTCCTTTTGGGAAAGGGGTATACAAGATTCAAAAAGTCTTCACCTAATGACTTAAGGTGCGTTAGGGCACCTATTTGGGGTCATTGATTTGATAACCAGAGATAGGGTAAGGGCTTGAAATTATTATAAAGGGAAGGTGTTAGGCACCCCTCAGAATCCACAACTGTGGTTCCCGGCCAAACAACTTTTGTGAATTTGTACAGGTAGCAAATAGGCAATTAATGTCTAAGTCAAGTAAAGGTTTTGAAAGATTTGCAGTCTAAGCACACATGTGTTACTAAAGTTTTGAAAATATTTAATAACTATGTAAGGTTTTCGAAGAAGTTATAATCTAAACATGCATATAGGGATAGGGGATGTCCTAGGTTGTTTGTCATATGGATCACATCAATGCAATACCGGGTATGTCACTCCTCAAAGAGGGGATACACGTGGTATTAGCGCACCGATCATCATGTCCATATCTACCCTTCCTACCCCGTAAAGGTAATTAAAGTGAGTGTTGGTCAACGACCTCTATTGCGTGTTGTTATTCGTCTCTTCCTAATACTCCTGGAGGAGCTTAGGACTTCTACCTATAAGGGATGTTCTAGGAAGACCCTCAGGTTTAAAGGCAAAATACTAGGGCGACAGACAAAACATATAAGACTGCATCTAAATGGGATCACAGAAAAAACAGATAGAAGGCCCAAGTATACTCCACAAGTAATGCAAACAGACAGCACGACTCAAACACAGTTAAGGGCAGTGTTCAATTCAGAATCCTAAGGCCTGATATCTAGGTGATTTTAGGATAGAAACAGACATGCAGACTGGTTTTATAACTTAGAAAGAGGTCCTGATTAATTTGCCTAATAACTTTAGAACTTGTTAACCATTTAAGCATTAAACACAAAAGAGACAGTTCTTTCAGTTTTATGAAGGTTAATTACCTAAGTCTTGTCTGGGCATGGGAGTAGTTTGTAATTATCAGAGTTAAAACAGTTCAGAAGTTGTTATATATAAAACATGTTATTCTAAGTGTCACAAAATATGCAAGGATTATTTCCAGTTATTTAAAACAAGGCGACCAAACATGAGGTTGTCTTATGTCTTTTCAGGCATCAGGGATTAAACTAGGTGTATTTAAGCGATTTTGAATGCAACCCTAAAACATGATATCTAATGCACAGAGATGAAAAATGGTGTGAATGCAGAACCTAAGCAGGATTTCTAAGTGCACGAATATTGCAGTGTTCAGACATGATTTCAGAAGAGGTAACATGATATGTTTATTAGTGTTTTTTATCCTAAAAGCAGGATCTCCAAGTGTGTATAGCAGCGTAGAACATGATTGTAGAAAATACCAGTTATTAGCAGGATTTTCTAAGTGATAGTAAGATGAACATGCTGAAATAGTAGACATGGGCCTAAGAGGCATGATTTCTAATGCATGAATTGATCGTATGAGCCTAGACATGATTTCTATTGCGTAGATAGGAAAATAAAGCCTAATAACATGGTGTCTACGCCTTTTATAGCTAAATCATGCATGGTTACCCCTCCCTTTTCACTATCCATCGCCAGAGTTGTTTACAATAGTTATTACAGACCATTTTCATAAATTACATAATTGAAATAAGAAAAAGAAGAAGTTATTCTATAGGGAGCCTACTGATAGGCCAAAATCTCTAGAGTTCTCAATGCCATTATGTTCACAACCTTTTCATATAATCCAGGTGTGTCAGGGTTCCCTAAGAATATGAAGGGATCCCGGGCAGTGCTCACACCCAGATTTTCATAACCATATTGAGTAAATGCAGTGTGGAAGGGCCAGCTTTAATGTGTCAAAGTTCAGACGGATCTCATAGGGATCCCTTATCAGTCACACATTAAAGGGACAGAACCTAGACTTTTAAGAATATATGTGAGAGTGCTTGACATAGTTTTGGGAGAGTTAAGTTGAGAAAACAATTTCTGAGAAATAGCTTGTTTGAAATAGGTTTTGGAGAACAAAAATAGAATTTACTTAATGAAAACAGTTTGAAAACAAAAGGAGTAGGACAATCAACAACTCAGAACCAAAACAGCATACACAGGACCGGTGCAGAGCATCATTCCAACCATCACAAACAGGGAAGAAAGGAACTGGGGACAAATAAGACACACATAGGTACAGACTGGCATACAAGTTAACACCTGAGAAATACTTAGGTATTACAGAACTCAACAACCACAGAGACAATTTCTCCATAAAGATGTTCAGGCCAGAAACTAACAGAGTCAGATTAAGGGGGTGTTCAAGGGGAGATAACATGCTGAGTTTAAAGGGGGAAATGGTGCAGGAATCATATTGATTAAAGCATAAAGTATACATGCTAATTACAGGGTACACAACAGAACCATAAGTTAAAGCATAGTAGAAATAGAAGGAAATGCAATACTAAAATAAACATGTTGTTTTGAAGCTTTAAGTTAAACTGAAAACATACCAGTTAAAAGAGAGAATAAATGCAGAATGAAGAGCATTAGAGTGTATAACTACTCAGTCTTGGCGTGAAGCCGACTGAGAATAGCAAGTAACCACCAAGAATAATAAGAGAGAATATTTATGTGTGTGAGAGAGTTCAGAACAGTGTGTTTTTGTTCGTGTCTGTGCTAATAAAAGACTGAGGTATTTATGGTTTTGAAAACGAGTAGAGAAATAAGGTAACAAGTACTAATTTAACACATTTATAGAAATAATCACAATCAGAATCAATTAATACCCGGACTCCCTTTAATTACGGAGTCATAGTTCAAACGGACACAAGTTGTGTTAAACAAGGAAAGGAATCAGTTGAAAACTGAATTTTACCATAATAGGAGTAGCATAATTATGTGGCATGCTATTAGGACTGAATACAGAGTATACAATTAAGGAAAGTGTATAAAAAATAATTGACAACATGTTTATACACATAAAACAAGGCAGAGTATAGTTTAATTCTGGAAATTAATCAAGGGAATATCGAATGAGATTCCAATCACATGGAATCTATACCAATTAAAGAAAGTATCACACAAGTAAGGAAATAATTCGAAAATCAGTAAAGAGTACTAAGGAAAGTACACAAAATCACAGTTTTAAGGAAAATACCACAGTTCTAAGGAAGATACACAAAATCAGTAAAGAGTATTATGTAAAAAATCAATAAAACAAATAATCAAACCTATTAAACAATAAATAGCACATGTTGAACAAAAATCAGAGAAACCCTAAGCAGATAGTTAAAGGAACGGCATAGAATCAGAAACCCTAACAAATTAGAGAAAGAAGCACAAGAATACATTGAACATACATGAAAGCACAGGATGTTCATGAGAAACACATACATGAAAGCACAGGATTTTAGCATAATAACTCATAAAACAAGAAAAATCATAAGAGAATCGTTTCAATACAGTAGAAAACCCTTAAAAACAGAAGAAGAATTATTTTTTTTAAAGGGGTTAAGAAACCCTAGTTTTGGACAGTGAAGAGATCATTTGAAAACAAGGGGATTTCTTGAAGAAAACATGTAAAAACCTCAAAATACACATAGATCTATTGCAGATCTAGAAAGATCGGAAGTTTTTAAAGTTAGGGTTTCCAGAGAAAACCCAAAGAAGAAGGAGAAAACACAAAATATTACCGGTCATTGGCCGGAAAGTTATAGATCTTACTCGAATGGCCATAGATGGCCGGAAAGATGGAATGAGACCGGAAAGGTGAGTTGAACCGCCTCTGGTTCATTTGAGAGCCTTAAACGGTGACACAAGGCAAAGGATGGAGCCATAAGGCTGGTGAGAGGTGAAACTTCCATGGTTTCCGGCGAGGAGGTGGCCGGAGAAGGGATAATAGGGGCTCAGTAGGTGGAGCGTTTAGAGAGAGAGATGAGAGAACCCAGAGAGACGGTTGAGTGAGAAATGAGACGGGGGTTAGTATTTAGGGATTAATTATGGTAAGGATTAATCAGGTCCATTGATCAAAAATGATCAACGGTCCAGATTAAAAGTGGAATTGGGTCGGATAGCTTTAAGTAGACTGGGTCTGGTATTTGGGCTAATTTAATTGGGTAGGGGTTTAGATTTAATTAGGCTAGGATTTAAAAAAAAAAGGTGGCTATCTATTAAATACCCAATTAAAATAGGTAAATAATTTATAAAAATAGCTAATAATTGTAAAAAACAAAATTGATGCTTAGTAAAGTAAATTGAAATTGTAACGACCCGACCGGTCATTTTGCGTTATCGGA
The DNA here is from genome assembly GCA_005239505.1 of Nicotiana paniculata. Taxonomy (NCBI): domain Eukaryota; kingdom Viridiplantae; phylum Streptophyta; class Magnoliopsida; order Solanales; family Solanaceae; genus Nicotiana; species Nicotiana paniculata. The sequence continues at coordinate 81,686 of MDKI01040461.1, forward strand.
CCCCATTCCCCTAAATGAAACTTCCCATAGCGGCTTATTGTGATTTATGACTTGCGGGGGTGGGTGGTCCGGGATTCCGAAGTGTTTAGAGTGCTATAGGAACACTTGGTTCCTTAAGGTTGGCCTTTAAGGCCAAGTTTGACTTCGGTCAACATTTTGGGTAAACAACCTCGGAATCGAGTTTCGTCGGTTCCGGTAGCTTCGTATGATGATTTCAGACTTGGGCATATGTTTAGAATGGGTTTTTTATGACCCGGGAGCGTTTCGGCACCCGATATTGAAATAAAAAGTTCCTTAAGTTCCTATTGTGGTTTGGGACGTGTTTTTGTGTTATCAAGGTTCGAACGGATTCCAAGACCGGGAATAGTTTCGTTATGTCATTTATGACTTGCCTGCAAAATTTGGTGTCATTCCGAGTAGTATAGGTCGGTTCGACGCGTTGTTAGCGAAGTCAAGAAAACTTAAAGTTCCTAAGTTTGGTTCTAGGGGTTTTGAGGTGTGATTTTGAGTTTTAGCGTTGTTTAGGGTGTTCCGAAGGCTCAAGCGAGTCTGTGTTATAATTTGGGACTTTTTGGTATATTTGGACGGGGGCTCGGGTAGGCCCAGGTGCCTCCCGGACACCACACGAGATATATATTATGGTTCGGGCTATACACCACGGCAAGATTGAAAGATACATATTATGGTTCGGGTCGTTCGACCCTTGGCAGTGCACAGATATGATCATTATGATGGCTTAGGCCGGTTGTCCTTATCATGTATGCGCATGTTAAATTTGTAAGAATTCTTTTATGGATTTTGAGTGTTCAGATATATATATTTTTAAAGGAAAGAAAAGAATAATGAAGTGGAAATTGTATATTTACCTCAAGTATTTATTTGAATTATTGTTATTTTAAATGCTTATTGCTTTTATCATCCTTGTATGTCCATTACTGATATTATATATTGCTAATCATTTTATTGGACCTTAGTGAGTGTCAAGTCGACCTCTCGTCACTATCTCTTCGAGGTTAAGCGGGATACTCACTGGTACATATTTGTTTATGTACTCATGATGCACTTCTGTACTTAATTTTACAGATTCTGAGGCTGGTGCATCTGGTTATCAGACCGGAGCTCGATTTTGATCTTAGTTGGACCCGACTTCACGGTGAGCTGCTTCTCCTGATGATCCTCGGCAGCACCATGGAGTTTTCTTTTGCTTATTTCCCGTCTATTTCTTTCAAACTATGGGATTGTATATTATTTTTTGTATATTCTGTTAGCATGTAGGACTTGTGATACTAGTTCCTAGCACACACGTAGTAGTTATTTTGGTTTACGGGTCTGTATATGTGTATATATACATTGGCTCATTCCTCTTTTTGACTGCTTTTGGTAAAAAAAATGGCTTGCTATCTTTTTCAGTTAATGTTTTTGAACTATAAAACTTGGAACGTATCGGGATGTTTAACTGAGAATGGGAGGAATCATTAGTAATTTAAGTGTAGGCTTGCCTAACCCCGGTGTTGGGCGCCATCACGACCTAAGTTAGTATTTTGGGTCATGACAACATGGTATCAGAGCACTAGGTTCATGTAGGTCTCACAAGTCACGGGCGAACCTAGTAGAATCTTGCGGATCGGTATGGAGACGTCTGTACTTATCTTCGGAAGGGTATAGGGTGTTAGGAAAACCACTCCTTATTTTTATTCTATCGTGCAGTCAATGGTTTACTAAATTTGGTTCTTCTATTCTCTCACAGATGGTGAGGATGCGTGCATCCGATATTCCAGACCCGGGAGGGGCTGCTACCCCCGTTGTTCGAGGTCGTGGCAGAGGCCGGGAGAGGGCACTGGCCCGAGGTAGGGGATGAGGGAGTCCCCGAGCTATTCCAGTCATACCACCACCAGAGGACCCTACTATAGAGGAGCAGGGTGAGGTGCCCGCAGCAGGTCCTGCTCCAGTGGACTTTATGACGGCTCTAGTATTCCAGGAGATCATGGGTCGTATGATGCGGTTCATGGACACCATGTCCCAGGCCAGTTTATTTCCGGTAGATCCTGCCACTTCTCAGGCGGGAGGGGGGCCCCAGACTCCTACCGCCTAGGTTGCAGGTCAGGCAGCAGCATTACATCATACCCCGGGTACACTACCCGTGGGTAGGCCCAACCTGTAGCAGCAGCACCTGAGCCCAGGCCAGCTGCGGACAGTGATCCGCAGAAGTTATTGGATAGATGGACTCGGTTGCACCCTCCAGTCTTCGAGGGTGAGCGGGGCGAGGATGCCCAGGATTTTGTTGACAGGTGCAGGGATAGGCTGCACAATATGAGGATATTAGAGTCCCATAGAGTGGACTTCACTACCTTCCATCTAGAGGACAGAGCTCGCAGATGGTTGTAGTCCTATATTCTCAGGAGGCCAGCAGATTCTCCTCCTATCAGCTGGGAGCAGTTCACTCAGATATTTCTAGACAGGTATATCCCACCCTCTGAGAGGGAAGAGTTGCGATATCAGTTTGAGCAGTTGTAGCAGGGACAGATGTCAGTGACAGATTATGAGGCTAGATTCTCAGAGTTCTCTCGCCACGCACATATGATATTGCCTACTGATGTTGAGAGAGTGCGGAGATTTGTAGCAGGGTTGCACTCTGGTATTAGTGCCAACATGGCTCGAGAGGTGGAGATGGGGACTCCCTATCAGCTGGTGGTCGAGATAGCTCGTCGGATTGAGGGCTATCGATCGAGAGGCAGAGAGCAGGGTCAGCAGGACAAAAGAACCAGATTCAGGGTTCCTCTTCGGGGCAGCAGGCTATGATACCCGGAGGTTGTTATGAGTGTGGGGATCTAGGTCATATGAAGAGGCATTGTCCCAGTTTTCGGGGAAAAGCGTTACAACAGGTTTTTTAGCCTATGGGTCCAACACCATCCATCAGGCCACCTAGAAGTGGGGGACAGGTCGGCAGGGGTCGTCCTAGAAGTGGAGGCCAGTCAGGGGGAGGTCAGCCAGGTCTTGTTCATTCTGGCAGGGCTCAGTCTTTTGGTACTCCAGCTAGATTCTATGTTATCCCGGCCAGATCAGATGCAGTGGCCTCAGACACCGTGATCACAGGTATTATTATAGTATGTGGTAGAGAGGCATTGGTGTTATTTGATCTAGGATCCACTTATTCCTATGTTTCGGTCTTATTTGCTCATTTTCTAGATGTCCCTCATGAGTCCTTGGGTTCTCCTATTTATGTGTCCACTCTCGTGGGCGATTCTATGGTTGTAGACCGGATTTGTCGGTCCTATGTGATTTCATTTTGTGGGTTCGAGACTCGAGTGGATCTCTTATTGCTCGACATAGTTGATTTAGATATTATTTTAGGCATGGATTGTCTATTTTCTTATCATGTCGTGCTAGATTGCCATGCCAAGACAGTTACTTTAGCCATGCTCGAGTCGCCTAGGCTGGAGTGGAGAGGTTCCTTAGTTAGTACAGCCAACCGGGTTATTTCATTCTTGAAGGCTCGACATATGGTCGAGAAGGGTTGTCTGGACTATTTTTCTTATGTGCGGGACACCACCGCCGAGTCTCCGACAATTAATTCAGTGCTAGTTGTTGGAGAGTTTGCTGATGTTTTTCCTTCGGACCTTCTGGGCATGCCTCCGGATTGTGATATTGATTTCTGCATTGATTTAGCTCCAGGCACCCAACCTATATCTATTCCTCCGTACCGTATGGCTCCGAAAGAGTTGAAGGAGTTGAAGGAGCAGCTTAAGGAGTTGTTAGATAAGGGGTTCATCAGACCCAGTGTATCGCTGTGGGGTGCTCCAGCTTTATTCGTGAAGAAAAAGGATGGGTCCATGCGGATGTGTATTGATTACCTCCAGTTGAACAAAGCTACCACTTAAGAATAAGTATCATTTTCCGCGCATCGATGATTTGTTTGACCAGTTGTAGAGTGCTCGTGTGTTTTCTAAGATTGATTTGAGATCGGGGTATCATCAGTTGAGGATTCGGGCTTCAGATGTTCCAAAGACTACTTTTCGTACAAGATATGGCCATTATGAGTTCCTGGTGATGTACTTTGGCTTGACTACTACCCCAGCAGTATTCATGGACTTGATTAATAGGGTGTTCAGGCCGTATATTGATTTTTGTCATTGTCTTCATTGATGACATTTTGATTTACTTGCGTAGCCTAGGGGAGCACGAGCAGCATTTGAGAGTTGTGCTCCAGACTTTGCGAGAACAGAAGCTATATGCTAAGTTCCCCAAGTGTGAGTTATGGTTGGATTCCGTGGCATTCTTGGGGCATGTGGTATCCGGAGAGGGTATCAAGGTTGATCGTAAGAAGATCGAGGCAGTTCAGAGTTGGTCGCGTCCTACTCCAGCTATAGAGATCAGGAGCTTTTTGGTCCTAGCAGGCTATAATCACTGATTTGTGGAGGGTTTCTCTTCTATTGCAGCTCCATTGACTAGATTGACTCAGGAGAATGCCTCGTTCCGATGATCTGACGAGTGTGAGGCAACCTTTCAGAAGCTCAAGATATCATTGACCTCAGCACCAGTTCTAGTATTGCCTTCGATTCTGGGATGTATACAGTATATTACGACCTTCGCGTGTTGGCTTGGGGTGTGTATTGATGCAATACGGGAGAGTTATCTTTTATGCTTCGCGCCAACTGTAGGTTCATGAGAAGAATTACCCTGTGCACGATTTGGAGTTGGCGGTGATTGTTCATGATCTTAAGATTTGGAGGCACTGCTTGTATGGAGTGTCCTGTGAGGTTTATACATACCACCGTAGCTTGCAGCACTTGTTCAAGCAGAAGGATCTTAATTTGAGGCAGCTCAAATGGCTTGAGTTGTTGAAGGATTATGATATCACCATTCTTTATCACCCGGGAAATGCAAATATGGTAGCAAATGCTTTGAGCAGGAAGGCGTAGAGTATGGGTAGCTAGGCTTATATTGCAGCAGAGGAGAGACATCTAGCCTTGGACATTCAGTCCTTGGCCAATCGCCTGGTGATATTAGACCTTTCAGAGCCCGGTCAAGTTCTTGCACATGTGGTTACTCAGTCTTCGTTATTGGGGGAGATTAAGGCTCCGCAGTATGATGATCCGTGTTTGGCTGAGCTACGAGAGGTAGTGGTTCAGGGCAGGGCCAAGGAGGTTATTATTGGCGAGGATGGTGTTCTGAGACTTCAGGGCCGCTTATGTGTTCCTAAGGTTGATGGACTGAGATTCTAGAGGAGGCACACAGTTCTCAGTATTCTGTTTATCCTGGTGCTACGAAGATGTATCGTGATTTGAAGCAGCATTACTGGTGGAGGCGAATGAAGAAGGACATTATGGAGTATGTGTCTAGGTGTCTTAATTGCCAGCAGGTTAAGTATGATAACCAAAGTCCATGAGGCCTACTTCAGTAGATGCCCATTCCTGAGTGGAAATGGGAGCGCATCACTATGGACTTCGTGGTTGGGTTGCCTTGGACCTTGCGGAAGGTTGACGCGGTTTGGGTCATTGTGGATAGATTGACCAAATCAGCGCATTTCATTCTAGTAGCTATTACTTATACTTCTTAGAGGTTGGCCTAGATCTACATTCGAGAGATAGTTCGGTTGCATGGTGTGCCGGTGTCGATTTTATCAGATCGAGGTCCTCAGTTCACCTTGCACTTCTGGAGAGAATTGCGTAGTGACATGGGTACCTAGATAGACCTCAGCACAGCATTTCACCCTCAGACTGATGGTCAGTCGAAGCATACAGTTCAGATATTGGAGGACATGCTCAGGGCATGTGTGATAGACTTTGGAGGTCAGTGGGACCAGTTCTTGCCTTTGACCGAGTTTGCTTACAATAATAGTTATCAGTCCAGCATTGAGATGGCACCATTTGAGGCTTTGTATGGTTGGCGATGTCGTTCTCCTATCGGGTGGTTTGAGCCTAGCGAGGCTAAGTTATATGGCACCGACCTGGTGAGGGATGCTTTGGAGAAAGTGAAGTTGATTCAGGAGAGGCTCTGCATAGCACAGTCCAGACAGAAGAGTTACGCGGATCAAAGGGCGCGTGATGTATCATTTATGGAGGGAGATAGGGTCCTGTTAAAAGTCTCGCCTATGAAGGGTATTATGAGGTTTGGGAAAAAGGGAAAGTTGAGCCCGAGGTTTATAGGTCCCTTCGAGGTGTTGAGGCGAGTTGGGGAGGTTGCTCATGAGCTGGCCTTGCCTCCCAGTTTATCAGGATTTCATCCAATTTTTTATGTATCCATGCTCCGGAAGTACCACGCCGATATCTCTCACGTGGTTGATTTCAGCATTATTCAGTTGGATGAGAGGTTGGGATACGAGGAGGAGCCAGTTGCTATTATTGATAGACAGGACCGCCAGTTGAGGTCCAAGAGAGTTTCTGCCGTAAAGGTCCAGTGGAAGGGACAACCAGTTGAGGAGGCGACCTGGGAGTCCGAGGAGGACATGCGTAGCAGATATCCACACTTATTCAGCACTTCAGGCATGATTCTAGACCCGTTCGAGGACGAACTTTTGTTTAAGAGGTGGAGAATGTAACGACCCGACCGGTCATTTTGCATTATCGAACCATTTTCCCCTAAATGAAAATTCCCGTAGCGGCTTATTATGATTTATGACTTGACGGGGCAGGTGGTACGGGATTCGGAAGTGTTTAGAGTGCTATAGGAACACTTGGTTCCTTAAGGTTGGCCTTTAAGGCCAAGTTTGATTTCGGTCAACATTTTGGGTAAACGACCTCGGAATCGAGTTTAGTCGGTTTTGGTAGCTTCGTATGATGATTTCGAACCTGGGCGTATGTTCGGAATGGGTTTCTGATGACCCGGGAGTGTTTCGGTGCCCAATATTGACATAAGATGTTCCTTAAGTTCCTATTATGGTTTGGGACGTGTTTTTATGTTATCGAGGTCTGAACGGAATTCCGAGACCAGGAATAGTTCCGTTATGTCATTTATGACTTACCTGCAAAATTTGGTGTCATTCCGAGTAGTATAGGTCGGTTCGGCGCGTTATTAGCAAAGTCAAGAAAACTTAAAGTTCTTAAGTTTGGTTCTAGGGGTTTTGAGGTGTGATATTGAGTTTTAGCGTTGTTTTGGGTGTTCCGAAGGCTCGAGCGAGTCTGTGTTATGATTTGGGACTTTTTGGTATATTTGGACGGGGACTCGGGTGGGCCCAAGTGCCTCCCGGACACCACACAAGGCCAAAAACCAGCTGAAATAGGTGTTGGTGCACCTGTTCTGTTGTTGACCGCAGATGCGGTTGCCCAACCGCAGGTGCGGGACTGCTCTTGTGGTCCCAGCCTCACAGGTGCGAACCCAAGCGGGCATTCCATTCTCGTAGGTGCGGACAAAGTTCTGCAGGAGCGGAGCCACAGGTGTGGTCTCCCCTCCGCAGGTGCGGGCCCAGGCTTCCTTGTCCATTTCCGCAGGTGCGAGCCTTTGCTCGCAAGTGCGAGACCGCATGTGCGCTCCTCGAGCCGCAGGTGCGGAAACACTGTCAGACAGTGTGTTTCTTAAATACGAGATTCTTCATTATTTCTTCACTTCTTCCTCCATTAGAACACCTTGAGATCTTGGGAAAAGGGCTCAACGACTCAACCACTGAAAGGTAAGTAGATTCTATCCTAGAGTTAGTTAATGCATGCATTCTTAGTGGAATTTAACTACTTAATTAGTGATAATTTAGGAATTTGGGTAGTAACCTAGGGCCTTCGACAATTTAGATAATTACCCGTGAATGGGCTATGAAATCATTCAAAAATCGTATATTAATGATCCTTAGGCTATGGGTGAGTGTTTTCTTCGAAAATTTTTGGAATCCGAGCATGCGGGCCCGGGGTTGGATTTTAGGATTTCTTCAAGAATGGCGAATTTGACTTAGTAGTAGTAGGAAAATCCATACTTTGAGCATAAATTGACGAATTTGTATAACATTTGGCTAGTTTCAAGTCCTCGGATGTAGAGTTTAGAGCTTAGGGAGCGTTCTTGGTCTGGGGAGTAGATTCGACACGAGGTGAGTCTCCTTTCTAACCTTGTAAGGGGGAAACTGCCCCCCTAACAAATGTGTGGATTGTGTGTGCATGTGACCGCTTCGCAATTTACATTCTGCGAGCAGAGTGTTATTTCCCCCACTCTCATCGGAGCGGGTCATACGCCACGGCGAGATTGAAAGATATATATTATGTTTTGGGCCGTTCGACCCTCGGCAGTGCACAGATATGATCATTATGATGGCTTAGGCCGGTTGTCCTTATCTTATATGCGCATGTTAAATTGTTAAGAATTCTTTTATGGATTTTGAATGTTCAAATATATATATTTTTAAAGAAAAGAAAAGAATAATGAAGTGGAAATTTTATATTTACCTCCAGTATTTATTTGAATTACTGTTATTCTAAATGCTTATTGCTTTTGTCATCCTTGTATGTCTATTACTAATATAATATATTGCTAATCATTTTATTAGACCTTAGTGAGTGTCAAGTCGACCTCTCGTCACTACCTCTTCGAGGTTAGGCGGGATACTCACTAGGTACATATTTGTTTATGTATTCATGCTGCACTTCTGTACTTAATTGTATAGGTTCTGAGGTTGGTGCATCTGGTTATCAGACCGGAGCTCGATTCTGATCTTAGTTGGACCGGACTTCACGGTGAGCTGCTTCTCCTGACGATCCTCGGCAGCACCATGGAGTTTTCTTTTGCTTATTTCCCGTCTATTTCTTTCAGACAGTGGGATAGTATATTATTTTTTGTATATTCTGTTAGCATGCCCGTAGGACTTGTGACACTAGTTCCTGGCACACACGTAGTTGTTATTTTGGTTTGCGGGTCTGTATATATGTGTGTGTGTGTGTGTGTGTGTGTGTGTGTGTGTGTGTGTGTGTGTGTATATATATATATTGACTCATTCCTCTTTTTGACTGCTTTTGGTAAAAAAATGGCTTGCTATCTTTTTCAATTAATGTTGAAATTTAAAACTTGGCATGTATTGGGATGTTTAACCGAGCATGGGAGGAATCATTAGTAATTTAAGTGTAGGCTTGCCTAACCCCGGTGTTGGGCGCCATCACGACCTGAGTTAGTATTTTGGGTCGTGACAAAAATGGTTAATCAGTATTTAAAAATATAAATGACTAATTATTGGATAAAATAACATAAAATATATGGTTAGGCTATAATTGCAAAGTTATTGCAATTTTAGCCAAAGGGTGCCAATTTGGCCAATCGCGAAATAATTTGATCTTCAATAGGACCAAAAAATAATATATTAAGTCAAAAAATGTCTTTGAAACCATTTGTAATGCAATTTATAATTAATTATTGGGGATAAAAATGCTGGATAAATTGAAATAAAATTAATAAAAATGTGGGAAAATAATAGAAAAGTAGCAATTTTTATGAAAGCTTGATTTTCAAAGTATATATGCAAATTTAAAATAATTTGAGAAAAAATTGGGTATCAACAACTCATCCCTAGAGCTGACAATGAATTCATCTGTTGGAGCACACTCGAACATCCACCGCACCTGCTCCTCAGTCAGTTTATCAAAGAACTCTACCCATTTTTTGCCAGTTTTGGGTTGGGCAAATTTATCGGGAATATATGTCATTCGCTTGGGGTGATGAAAAGTGATATAATCATTCCATGCCCTTCGCGGAAATTCTTGCTGGTACTGACCCTTTTGGAGATGTTCTAAGAGCCACAGTTACAGTAACAAGTTGCAACCCTCGAAATGTTTAGATCCTCTTTCACAACGTTCTAGAGCTCGGTAAATGTCCACTATGATCATTGGGACAATGTTGAAAGTTTGCTCGTCAATTCCCTCCATCAAAGTCTTGGTTACCATAGCTAACCTAGTGTGAACCATTTCCTTCTTTGTTGGAAATACGATTAACCCCAGGAAGCAAACAATGAAGAAAAATACTCTACGGTGAATATGTCCCAGAGACGTAATGGCAAATTCGTCGTGGTAGGTACGGTATGATTCGATGTGACCATACCTTTCATACAAATACTCAAAAGGGATATATGACTTCTTTAGACACTCTAACTCAGCATTCTTCTTCAGACCCATCATTTTCGAAAAGCCTTTGCCCGTGCGGTTTTCAGGCACCAATAACCCAGGAGTTTCCCAGACTAACCCTGCCATTCCTCCTATTTCCTCTAGCAATGGTGTCATATCAATGTTCCCAAAATGAAAGACGGCTCTTTCGCTATCCCAGAATAAAGTGGCAGTTCGATCAGCATGTTGTTGGGTTGTATGTCTAGGAGAGACGGTAAGTTACCCAGTTATTTCTTTATAAGTTTCTTATCACTAAAGTGAGGATCCTCCCACAAGTTCAAGAGCTTTGGGTGAATATTGCTAACCATGCCGAATCTAGGGACTTCGTGCCTCATATTTCTGCAAGACAACATAGTTAGGCCCTCACCCCCACCAGACTCATCTATTTAACATTCATGATTAGCATACAAGCATTTAGTTCTCCAAATAGATGCACAGAACGTGATGATGTCCGTTGGGATTATGAAAACCCGGTGGACTTTGGACAAGGCTATCTTAAGGCTATTGTGCGAACAACACATTAACCTAGCTAGGTTTGACCATGGTGCATGTGCAATTTAACAGAGTAAGGTTTCTATGGGGTATTAGACTGGTACCCTTGAGCGCAAAACTCAAGGGGAAAGGCACAGAACCGTCGACCGCACCGCTGATCGACTAGTTTTACCGCAAATAAGCCTTTCCGAATTTAGGGGTGAAAAATAGGAAGGGCGCAACCACTCATCAAGCATTGCTATAGGATTTGGTTTGGAATGAGTGGAGTATGATGTTGAGCATGATTATGCAATAAATAAGTAGTAAAGGCATGTAGTCATGTATTTGCACGTTGTAAAAGCAGCAAATACAACAGTTATAATTTAAAAAGAGATTACAAAGGATAACAACGAAACATGTCAGTTTGGCCTTTGACAAAGATTAAATATTTGAAGGAAATAAGCAGTTAATTTCACATAGGGGAAAGGGAAGAGGTGCAAATTCACAAAGTAGTTTGAAATGATAAAAGCCTAGAAATCCCCAGCAGAGTCTCCATGTTGTCGTGCCCCCTTTTCAACTCCTCCTTTCAGGCTAGTCAGGGTCTTGACATTATTGGGACAACTCTTTTCCTTTTGGGAGAGGGGTATGCAAGGAATCGAAGAGTCACCACCTAACAAATTAAGGTGCGTCAGGGCACCTACTAAGGGTCATTTACAAACATAGATTTGGATAACCAGAGATAGGGTAAGGGCTTGAAATTACCCCAAGGGGAAGGTGTTAGGCACCCCTCGGAGTCCACAACTGTGGTTCCCGGCCAGACAAACTTTGTGAATTTAAACAAGTAGAAACTAGGCAATTGAAGTTTAAACAATTAATGGTTTTAAAAGAATCTGCAGTCTTGGCACACATGTGAAAGTACAAAAAATTAAAGCCTAAGCAAGGTTTTGAAAGAGTTACAGGGGGAGTCCTAGGTTATTTATCCTATAGGATCATATCAGTACAATGCCAGGTAATCACTCCTCAAAGAGGGGCTACACGTGGCATTACCGCACCGGTCATCATATTCATATCTACCCTTCCCACCCCTTAGCGGTTATTAAGCGAGTGTTATTTAGCGACCTCTATGTGTGTTGTTACCCGCCCCTTCTTAATGGCTCTGGAGGAATTTAGGACCTCTACCTATAGGCAGTTCTAGTCAGACCTTTAGGTTTAAAGGATAAAATACTAAGGCGGCAAGCAAAAACACATAGGACTTCAGCAAATAAAGAGCAAGAAAGAGAAATAAGAGGCTCAGTTTTACTTCCACAGATAATGCATGTAAATAGCATGACTCAAACACAAATAAGGGCAGTATAATCCTAGGACATGGTATCTAGGTGGGTATAAGAACACAAGAAAGATGCAGATTTATTTTTATAAATCATAAGCGGGCCCTAATCAGTTTGCCTACTGAGTTTAAGCATGTTAAGCATTAAGCAGTAAACACGAAGAGGTAGATTTCCAGTTTTTAGCAGTTTTAATCACCTAAGGCTTTCCTAGGCGTGGGACAGTGTACAGTAGTTACCAAAATTATTAAAGAAAACTGTTGTAAATTGTGTTACCTAAACATGTTGTTCTAGGTGTTGCAAATGTACAGGATTATTGCCGGTTGTTTGAAAACATAGTGAAACTGTTTTATACCCTTTTCAATGCATCAGTGGTTAAACTAGGTGCAATAGAGCGAGTGAGACCCTAAAACATGATATCTAATACACAAAGGGGTGCAGAATGATGCATATGTAGAATCACTAACGCAGGATTTCTAAATGGTTTCAGGATATGCAAGATCCACTGAAGCAAGATTTTTAAATGATTTCAGGATGTGCAAAGTTCACTAGAGCAGGATGCACACAAAATCACAGCATTATGCATGGTTTCAGAATATGCATAAGTGACAGTTTATTTTAGTGTTGTCATTTACCCTAGAGACAGGATTTCTAAATGCACAGCATGGTTATGGCATAATGAGACATGATTGCATGAACAATTTATATTAATGTTTATCCTAGAACAAGACTTCTAAGTGACAAACGATAGTACCAAAATGAGATGTTGAAATAGTAGACATGAAATCTAGGAAGCATGGTCTCTAATGCATGATATGTTTTTGCATATATTAGTCCTAAACATGAGTTCTATTGCGCAAATAGGAAATGTAAACCTAAAAGCATGGTTTCTACCGTTTGATGTTTATAATATGTATAGCTACCTTTCCCTTTTTCACTATCCATCCCCAAGAGTTGTTTACAATAAATTATTACAGACCATTGTTGTACGAATTACATAAGTAGATAAGAAAAATAAGAAGTTATACCATAGGGAGACTACCAATAGGCCTAGATCTCAAGAATTCCTAATGCCAAATGGTGTTTCACAGCCTTTCACATAATCCCGGTGTGTTAGAGTTCCCTAAGGACCTCAGGAGATCCCCAGGCAGTGCTCACACCCAAATTTCATAACCACAATTGAGTAAGTGCAGTGTGAAATGGCCAGCACTAATGCATCAGAGTTCAGAGGGATCTCATAGGGATCCGTAAGCAGTCACACATTAGAGGGGCAGAAACTAAGGGTCTAAGAGTAGAGTGAGAGTGCTTGACATAGTTTTAAAAAGATTGAGTAGAAAAACAGTTTAAACAAGAATGACTGGTTTAAAAATGAATGTTGCAAAACAGTAAAAGACTTTATTCAATAAAATAGTTTGAAAAGAGTAGGGCAATTAGAAAGAACAACATTCCCATCCCAGGATCATAACAGCACACATAGAACAAGAACTAAGACAAGTTCAGCAACCACAAACAGGGTAACGAGGGATTGGGGACAAGTATAGAGCATATGGGGTAAGCACATAGTAGGCAGAGATGCACATAGGTACTAAATCAGGGAAGTTCTAAGGGGATTCAAGGGTTAAGGTACAGTAGGTATTTCAGAACTATAAAGAACAAAGCAATCATAAAGTGCAACTTGCTTTAGCACAGAGAGTTCAGGCCAGTAATCAGAGAAGTCTAAGTAAAGCAGAATCATAGTGAAGTGTACTAAAAAGGGGGTATCATTACATAAGCATGCTGAGTTCTAAGGGAGAGGATACATAACATGCTAACAGGTCAAGTGCAAACATCACAGCAAAACCATAAGTAAAAACATATTAGAAACATGATGAATTGAAGTACCAGAAGGAGAGCAGAAGACAGTATTTGGGTATAAGAGAGAGTTTTGAACAATGTGTTCGTGTGTTTACGCTAATGAAAGACTAAGGTACTTATAGTTTTAAAACAGGCAGAAAATAAGGTAAAAATAATATTTCAGCGGTTATTATAGAAATAAACATCAATTAGAATCAAATTAGTAAAAGTTCTCCCTTTAATTAAGGAGTCATACTCAAACGGTAATAATCAGTGGCAAAATAAGGAAAGGAATCATGTAAAACTGATTATAACACAACAAGGAAGTAGTATGAGTATGGTATAGTATATCACATGTAAGTAAGGCCATGTTCAGAATTCTTATTTAAGGAAAATATATATGAATTAATTTGACAGCAAAAATCAACCATAGAAATAAGGCAAGAAATAATTTATATTCTGGAAATCAGTGAGGAAACCCTCGAGTGAGGTTCTAATTACAGGAAATAAATATCAATCAAAGGAAAATATCTTATATTAGCGGGATAGGCATGATACAAACAAAGAGAAACAGGAAATCAGCATGCCTTAATTAAGAAAATACTCAAGAATCTGTAGAGAACATTATGCAAAATCAGTGAAGTATCAATCATAAAGATTCAGGGATTCACAAATAGAAAAGATAGCACTGATTTATCACAACATTATGAGAATAAGTGCAGTAAACATATAATAGACAAATCAGAACCATAAGAAGACTAGTAAGATAAAATCCTATAAAAGTTAAGGATTCGTATAAAACACAGCATTAATCGACAGAGTAAACATGATATAGGCAAAAGAAGTGAATAGTCAGAAACCCTAATAGGCAAACATGGAGTAATATCACAAAATCACGGAGTACTCATGAGAAAACAATAAACATAATAGAATATATCATCAGAAACAACTCAGAACCCTAGGATTAGAACTAAGAAAAATTAGGCTTTTCAACAGAATAACTCGAATAGAGGAGAAAGCTTAAACAACTGTTTTAAACATAGAGACTCATAGACTAATACAAGAAATCAGAAGAAAAGAGCGTTTTTGAAAAGGGGTTTAAGAACCCTAGTTCGAAGATGAAAAGTCATTTTGAGAATCATAGAACCTTTAAGAAAAATAGAAAAATAACTTAGGATATACCCAGATCTATCATAGATCTAAAGAATCAAGAGTTAATAATTAGGGTTTCATAGAGATAACCCAAAGAGAAGGAGAATCGGCTCAAAAATCACAGGTTTTAACCAAAATGATAAGGTCTTACTCGGACGGCCATGAACGGCCGGAGGATGGCAAGAGAAACCATGGGAGGTGAGTGAACCGCCGTCTGGTTCCTCTGAGGGCCTCAAGGAAGTGATACCCGGTGTAAGAAGGAGAACCATAGGGCTAGGAGGGTGGTGAAACCACCGTGAAGACCGGCAAGTCGACGCCCGGTGAGAACCATGGCGGTTCTAGCAGAGAACATTTGAGAGAGATGATAGAGTGAACGGCGAAGAGAATGAGAGGGAATGAGAGGGAAAGGGGGGTTAGTCTTTAGGGTTTATTTTAGGTAAGGGTGAATCTGGGTCGTTGACCAAAATTGATCAACGATCCTGATTAAACACATTTGGGTCGGGTAGGCTAAGGCATTGGGCCTGGGGGTATTTGGGCCAATTAATTGGATTGGGATCAGATTGATTTAGGCTATAATTAAAAATAAAAGTGGCTAGTTATTAAATACCCAATTAAATTAAATTAAACAATTTATAAAATAGCTAATAATTGTGAAAAATGAATTTCATGCTTAGAAAATAATTTAAAATAATTACTTAGTATTTTAAAAATACAAATGGTTAATTACTAGGTAAAAATAGAATAAAATCATATGATTGGGCTATAATTGCAAAGTTATTGCAATTATAGCCAAAGGTTCCAATTTGGCTAATTGTGAAATAATTTGGTCTTAGTAGGACCCTAAATTATAATTTAAATCAAGGAATGCTTTTGAAATTATTTGTAATGCAATTTTATAATTATTTATTGGAAATAAAATGTTGGATAAATTAAACATAAATTAATAAAATATAGGAAAATTATGAAAAATACCAATTGCCATTGATACATGATTTTGAGGCTATATATGAAATTTTAAAAATATTTTGAGGAAAAATTGGGTATCAACACAGGTGCGGTCAACGGGCATCAGTTTTGGGCAGATTTGTCAATTCACATTTTTCCAATCCCAAACCCACAAATACTCGACCTAGCAGATATTTTCAGCACTTTTGGCAATCTTTTGGCATATTTTCTGCCTTGAAGACAAGAAAGAACATTTTCTGAAGCTAGGGTTTGCACACACACCTAGGTTGACGATTTCAAGCTTGTGGTTAAGGATTTCTTTCACATTTAGGTTTATTTGTTCATTTCCTTACTTTGTATTAAATATTTAAGTGTGTAGTATTTATTTTCAAAACTTAATCTTGTTTATGAAAATATTCATGTTTAAAGTGTGGATCAAATACCTTGTTATGCTTATGTATTGAATGATTTTTATTTATTTATGAAGAGTTATTGTTTCTTTAATTATTCTTGTTCTTTAATGTTTCCAAATGGATTAGCTAACCCTAGGACTCGCCCATTAACTCTGAATTAATTGGAAAAGATAATTTGGGGTTGGGAAAGATTAATTAACAAGAACTTGAGGTTTTAACCCTCATTCTATAGATTCTACCTAGGAATAGGATTGAACTACTTGTAGCCATATCCGGGTGTTTTTAATCTCTTAATTGGGATAGGAATAACTCAATTAGGAAGTCTTGTTAGTCTTCGGAATAAGCTAATTAAGAATTATTATCCGAGGCTAATTAACATAAACTCGTTCATATTTGTAAAATCGTGAAATACATTGGATCGTTACTTGAGTGTAATTTCCGATGCATCCATACTTGTAGCCGTTAATCATTTTACTTTCTTTGTAGGTTAGTTTACATTTTTGCATTTAGATATAATATTTTCTAAACCAAAATCTAAGTGTTTGGCATTGCGCCATAAGTGATAATTCTCTTACATTCATAATCGCCTACATATTGTTCTCTGTGGGATTCGACCCCAACCTAGTTGGATTACTATATTTTACATTGATCGCTTATACTATTTTAAGGTGTAATTTGAGCGTAACATTTGTGCACAGGAAAGTGGACTTAGGAACGAGGTAGGTCTCTTGCCTAACCCTGTAAGAGATAATTAACCCCATAGATGTTTAAATTATTATCTGCTACTAATTGTGGATGCTACGTACGCATGAAGCGATGAGAGTGCGTGAGTTGCTAAAATTCATGTTATGTCCGGGTAAACATAGGCCTTTATTATTCTATTACTTGCACTATTTGGACTCAACTTGCTAGCTTAATTGCTCGTATTAATGAGTAAAGGCTTGGTTAAAGATCATGCTTAATCGAGCTTCATTACTTAGAGAGTTGGCGAAATGTTTAATTATTGCTGGAAAGTATATCCTTTCATGGGCTTACTTCAGAGTTGTAATAATATGGGATGCGTCCATGGATCAGACCGTACAACCTCGATAGACGATATTATAGATCGGGCCATACGACTTCGTCATAACTCGTGCATGTTGTCACTCGGAGTCCGATTTCACTTGATATGTCTGTCATGACTAGAGGATCTATAATACATGTTAAGCCCTTGTTGAGATTAATTGTGGATACCCAATTTTGCCCTCATATTTTATAAAAATATTAGATATAGTTTTAATTATTATTTTTTGCATCATTACTCAATTTACAAGATCCAAATAAGTATTTTCTATAATTTTTCATAATTTTTATAGGTTTAAAATTGATTTCCTTGCATTTAAAATATTTAAATATTTATTAATTATCCTTTTAAATTATCTCGTGATGACCTAATCATCCAAATTTATTATTTACACCAACATATAACTTTTATAACAATTTTACTTCAACTCATATGTGTCGCGCCCCCCTTTTGTCCAAGCGCTCCTTTCGGGGGCCGGTTGAAAGGGTTTATGACATTGGTTGAGACAACTCGTTTCTTTTGGGAAAGGGGTTTGCATATTTTGAAGAGTCGCCACCTAACGATTTTAACGGTGCGTTAGGGCACCTGAGGGGTTCGATTACAACTATGTTACTAACCAGATATTGGGTAAGGGCTTGAAATTATCCTAAGGGGAAGGTGTTAGGTACCCCTCAGGATCCACAAGTGTGGTTCCCGGCCAAATAGTTTCTGTGAATTTGTATGGCTTAGCAAACAAACAAATAAAGGCTTAAATAAGAGGGGATTTAAGTCTTAAGCATGCAGATGTTTGAAAATAGTAAAGAAGATTAGATTTTTAAAGGATTACGATCTAAGCATATAAAAGGTATCCTAGGTTTATAATAATATGGATCACATCAATGCAATACCCGGTAATCACTCCTCGAAGAGGGGCTACACGTGGTATTAGCGCACCAGTCATCATATCCATATTCTACCCTTTCCCACCCCGTGAAGTAACTAAATCGAGTGTTGGTCTCGACCTATATTGCATGATGTTACCCGTCCCTTCCTATCAGTCCCGGAGGAAATTAGGACTCCTATCCTAAAGGATGTGCTAGGCAGACCCTCAGGTTTTAAAGGTGAAAATGCTAAGGCGACATATAATAAACAAGTAGGACTACAGATAAAGGGAAAGCATGGAAAGCAGATAAAGGCTCAAGTAATCCTCCACACACAGTACACATAAACAGCATGTCTCATACACAACTAAGGTCCATATTAATTCAGAATCCTAAAGCATGGTATCTAGGTGATTTAAATATGTCAAAGAAACAGGCCTTTTATTTCATAACTCAGAGAGGAAGTTCTAATCAGTCTTGCCTACTGATTTTAGCATGCTGACAGTTGAACACTAATCACAAAGGGCAGTTCTGGTTTTGTTTCTTTAAGGCTGATTACCTAAGCCTTTCCTAGGCGTGTAGCAGTAATGATGCATGTGCAGTTGCTAAAACAGGATCTCTAAATACACATAGAATCACAGCATTATGCACAGTTTCGGGAATAACATAGGTGACAGACTTTAATCGTGATTTACCTAGAGCAGGATCTCTACGTGTATAACATGATGAGACATGATTGCAGTTTTTGTTACCATTATTTATTCTAGGACAGGACTTCTAAATGAAGCTTCAGGACATGTTATATATGAGCAGAATCACATAATAGCAATTTACTTAATTATTTGTCCTATAGGCAGGATCTCTAAGTGAGGGCAATGAATGATGACATGCTGAAAGGAAAACAGTATATATGAGCCTAAGTAGCATGATATCTAATGCATGGCATGTTGTACCTAAACATGGATGCTATTGCGCATAGATAAAATAAACCTAGAAAAATGGTCTCTACGCTTAATTATACTACAGCATGCATATCACACGCCCATTTTCACTATCCGACCCCAGAGTTGTTTACAATTAATTATTACAGACCATGGGATATGTACACAACTGAAATAGAAGAAAAATAAGAAGTTAACTATAGGGAGCCTACAGAATAGGCCCAGATCTCCATGTCCTCAATGCCAAGTAATATTTCACAGCCTTTTCGCAATCCGGGTGTGTCACAGTTTCCTAAGGACCTTAAGGGATCCCGGGCAGTGCTCACACCCAGATTTCATAGCCAAGGCAGAGTAAGTGCAGTGTGGAAGTGCCAGCTCGTGTGTGTCAAAGTTCAGAGGGAGATCAAGGGTCCCAAGGCAATGCTCACACGAAAGGGGCAGAACCTAAGGGGTCTAATAATATAGTGAGAGTGCTCGACATAGTTTTGAGGAGTTTAAGTAAGAAAACAGTTTTGAATCAGTTTGAAAAAGAGAGACTTAGTGAAAATAGTTTTTCATAACAAAAGGTTTAACTGATGAATACAGTTAGAAAGAACACCATTCTCAAAAAAAGTCCAGCATCACACAACAGGACCAAGAATAGTCCAACAGTCACAAGCAGGGGTATGGGACTTTAGGGACAAATACAGAGCAAGTAAGGGCAAACATGTAGCAGGAAGAAACATATATGAGCACACAATCAGAAACTCCTAAGGGTTCAGGGGATCAGGGATACAACAAAGTATCGGATTAGATTAACATATCAATACCAAACAACTAAGACCATGATCAAACTAATGTACCAGTCATAGGCATGGGGATTCACATAAGAAGCAGGTGCTAAGTATACAGAAACATGCTGGTCATTGACAAGTAAAGCATAACTTAACAGGCAGAGGGAATCCAGGATCTTAGTTACATGTTGAACAACATAATAGTAAATAGAAGCATATTAGAAACACAACAAATTGCAACAGTAATAGAAACATGTTGGCTTGAGGAAGGAAGTCTAAATTAGAACATATCAGTGGAGTGCAGAAAGCAGTAACACAAAGCAGAAATAGGAGATGCACAGTAGTTAGCCTTGACTTGTAGCCGGCTAACTTAGAGTAGTAGCAAGTAGCACAGAAGAGAGAATAGAGAGCAAGTTAGTTATGAGAGAGAGAGTTGAACAGATTAGTTCATCTGTCTAAGAAGATAGTAGAGGTATTTATAGTTCAACTACGTTCTTGTTGTAGTTAATTGAATGGCCATCAATTAGTTGTTCCTAATTATTATGTATCTACTTGAGAGAGAGTGCATAATTAGGTAGTTGTTTGAACAACACCACTCCCGGAGTATAGAAGAAAGTCATAACCGAGGGTTTAGAGGTTGGATTAGAGATAACGATACCTCGGGTGCAATCTTAAGTGAACTGTAATGCAATCTAGCTAGCGTAACTTGAGAGAGTGCGTCTAGTAAATTATCATAATTACTTGAGAGAGATTTATGGTAGATAGAGTGTTCATGATTGATAGAGACGATTAATTAAACTATAAGAAATATCCGAGAAAGAATTCACCAACGGGGGAAACCATAACCTTAGACCTTTATTATCATTGTTTACACTATATTGTTAGTTAATTGCTAGTTTATTATTTTGTTATTAGATTTAGTAAACATCACCACTTGATATTCAAAAGTCTTGAGAAAATTGATTAAGTAATAGTTTAGTATTTTAAAGACTTAATTGATACATAAATTCCCTGTGGGATCGACTCTGGGCGTAATACCCCGGATTATATTTGCAGCGCCCGCTTAGTCTTCTACAAGACATAGTTGAGCGTGATCAAATTTTGAATAATGGGTGCAATTAGGAATAAATACATAATACACAATTAAGGAAAAGCTGTATTAAACAGTTGACAGCATGTATATGCATATAAAAATTGGCAGAGTACAGTTTAATTCTGGACATTAGTCAAGAGAATTTCAAATGAGATTCAAAATCATAGAACTAGTACCAATTAAGGAAAGTATCACACAAGTAAGGAAATAATTCGAAAATTAGTAAAGCAGTATCATTCAAAGGGAAATATCCTAGTTTGAGGGAAATCAAAATCAGTAAAGGACATAGAGTAAAAATTAATAAATTTTAATCAAATAATACTGGAATAACATATGTCAAGCAAGAATCAGAAAACCCTAGGTAAAGTAAGAATATCACAAAGTCGGGGATTCAAAATAGAGCATAGAATATATCGAAGCGGGATAAACATAGCATATATAAGAATCTAAAATCCTAACAAGGCAGATAGGGTAAGAAACAAGCACACATAAAGATTGAACAAACACATTATCAGAGACGGCCTAAAATTAGGGCTTTTTAGCATAATAAGTCAGATAGCAAGAAAAACATAAGAGAATCGTTCAAACATAGTAGAAAGTACTTAAAATCAGGAGAGGAATCATTTTTGAAAAGGGGTTAAGAAACCCTAGTTTTGAAAGTGAAGAAATCGTTTAAGAACAGAGAGATTTCTTTGAAAAAAACATGTAAAACCCCACAATATTCATAGATCTATTACAGATCTAAAGAGTCAGAAGGTTCATAGATCTATTACCCCACAATATGCCGGAAAAATGGCATGAGACTGGAGAGATGAGTGAACCGTCCCTGGTTCACCTGAGAGCCTCAAACGGTGACACAAGTGCAAAGGATGGAGCCATAGGGCTGGCAGGAGGTGAGACCTCCATGGTTTCCGGCGAGGAAGTGACCAGAGAAGGGAGGACAAGGGCCCAGTAGACGAAGAGCTTAGAGAGAAGGGAGAGAACTCAGAGAGACGGCTGAGAAAAATAAGAGGGGGGAATGATACGGGGGAGGGTAGTCTTTAGGTAAGTGGTAATCTGGGACGTTGATCTAAATTGATCAACGGTTCATATTGATCAAGGGGTTAGGCCGGGTAGAATTTTAGGTCTGGGCTGGGGTGTTTGGGCCAATTTAATCAGGTGGGTTTGGCTTTAATTAGGGGCTAAAATTTAAATAAAAAACGCTAGCTGTTAATTACTCGATTAAAATGTTAAAATGCTCAATTAAAATTAATTAAAAGTAACTAATAACTGAAAAAATAAAATTGATTAGTTGTGAAATAATTTAAATAAAAATGGTTAATCATGATTTAAAAATATAAATGACCTATTATTGGATAGTAATAGCATAAAACATATGGTTAGGCTATAATTGCAATATTATTGCAATTATAGCCAAAAAGTGCCAATTTGACCAGTTGTGAAATAATTTGATCTTAACAAGACCAAAAATAATGTATTAAGTCAAGAAATGTCTTTGAAATCATTTGTAATGCAATTTATAATTAATTATTAGAGATAAAAATGCTGGATAAATTAGAAATAAATTAATAAAAATATGAGAAAAATATGGAAAAATAGCAATTGTTATGGAACTTGATTTTGAAGGTATATATGCAAGTTTAAAAATAGTTTTGCGGAAAAATTGGGTATCAACAGCTGCCCCTCTTTACCCGGGAAGGATGAAAGAGTTGTCGGGTAAAGATATGATGGTCAATTTTGACCGAGTGGAAATAGCTTGAAAGGTTCAGGTCACACCCTGGTTCCTGAGCTGCCTACATATCCCTGGTTTTACAGGGTTCAGGTCGTATGTAGTTCAGGAGCCACTGGCAAAGCATAACGATGAAGTTTTATAAGGACGGACGCAAAGTGCAAGGTTGGGTGAACAAGCGACTTACGGGGTAGTTAGGAGAACTGGGGCGGGATCGCGCCTGCCATGATAGTTGCTGCTTTCCGAGTTACCTGCAAATGAGTAATACAAGCATATCTTGCATAATTTAAACATGATGTAAACTAGGGGCCCAACAGATCGGGCAGCACAACATCTGAAATACTAAGCCTAGACCGTTAAGTTCATGACCTGAATAACAATAAGCCATATAAACAAAGGTAGACAAGCCAAAATAATAAAGTACTAGCTAGCCGACGAAGCTGTGACTGAAGACATACATGCCTACACACATATATATACATGCCAAGCCTATGGGCTGGAGACTGAAAGCTGCAAAAAAGAAACCCAGAATACTGTGTCCACAATAGCCTCTAAGAGTGTCATAAGCACTGTCGGGACAAAGCCCCGACTACACCCAAACTGTACAACAAAATTAACCATCCTACGAAAGCTCCAGGAAGAGGTGGAGCTTACCAACTCACAGCTGAACCCCGAAATCCTAGCGGAGGGGTCGATCAGAGTCCTTACCTGAACCTGCACGCATGAAATAAAAATGCAGTGTCCCCAGGCAACGGGACATCAGCACGAATAAAAATGTACTGGTATGTAAGACATAAAGTAGAATCATACATAGCTGATGTAAAAAAGGTAATAGAGTTACCACCTGACACTGAAACTCTAATAGCCTCCATGGCCGACATCCGACCTCATAGTAATCAAATATGCATGGTATGCTCATGTAATCGTATGTCGTGAATACATATATATTGATGCAAAGGCATGACATACCCAACCAAATGCTAACAATGGCGGTCTCTCCCGGCAGTTAACCGTATCATATTGCCAACCTGTGGCCATCTGTACAATATATATAGTCTTTCGGGTAAATAGGCCCCTTTACTCCGATTATAGCTCGAAGTCCATGCATAATATGACATGTATGGTATGAACTTTGAATGCACATAATAGGCCATAACAAGAACTTAGCCAATCTTGGC